>JBBGZY010003900.1:0-39754 GCA_037952925.1 Lithobates clamitans | reverse complement strand
GACTCCTCCCCATTATGTCTCTGACCCCTCCCCATTATGTCTCTGACCCCTCCCCATTATGTCTCTGACCCCTCCTCATTATGTCTCTGACCCCTCCCCATTATCTCTCTGGCCCCTCCCCATTATGTCTCTGACCCCCCATTATGTCTCTGACCCCTCCTCATTATGTCTCTGACCCCTCCCCATTATGTCTCTGACCCCCCCATTATGTCTCTGACCCTATTATGTCTCTGGCCCCTCCCCATTATGTCTCTGGCCCCTCCCTATTCTGTCTCTGACCCCACCCCATTATGTCTCTGACCCCTCCCCATTATGTCTCTGACCCCTCCCCATTATGTATCTGACTCCTCCCCATTATGTCTCTGACTCCTCCCCATTATGTCTCTGACTCCTCCCCATTATGTCTCTGACCCCTCCCCATTATGTCTCTGACTCCTCCCCATTATGTCTCTGACTCCTCCCCATTATGTCTCTGACCCCTCCCCATTATGTCTCTGACCCCTCCTCATTATGTCTCTGACCCCTCCCCATTATCTCTCTGGCCCCTCCCCATTATGTCTCTGACCCCCCATTATGTCTCTGACCCCTCCTCATTATGTCTCTGACCCCTCCCCATTATGTCTCTGACCCCCCCATTATGTCTCTGACCCTATTATGTCTCTGACTCCTCCCCATTATGTCTCTGACCCCTCCTCATTATGTCTCTGACCCCTCCCCATTATCTCTCTGGCCCCTCCTCATTATGTCTCTGACCCCCCATTATGTCTCTGACCCCTCCTCATTATGTCTCTGACCCCTCCCCATTATGTCTCTGACCCCCCCATTATGTCTCTGACCCTATTATGTCTCTGGCCCCTCCCCATTATGTCTCTGACCCCTCCCCATTATGTCTCTGACCCCTCCTCATTATGTCTCTGACCCCTCCCCATTATCTCTCTGGCCCCTCCCCATTATGTCTCTGACCCCTCCCTATTATGTCTCTGACCCCAATATGTCTCTGGCCCCTCCCCATTATTTCTCTGACCCCTCTCCATTATGTCTCTGACCCCTCCCCATTATGTCTCTTACCCCTCCCCATTATGTCTCTGGCCCCTAATCATTATGTCTCTGGCCCCTCCTCATTATGTCTCTGGCCCCTCCTCATTATGTCTCTGGCCCCTCCCTATTATGTCTCTGATCCCTCCCTATTATGTCTCTGAACCCTCCCCATTATGTCTCTGACCCCTCCCCATTATGTCTCTGACCCCTCCCCATTATGTCTCTGGCCCCTAATCATTATGTCTCTGGCCCCTCCCCATTATGTCTCTGGCCCCTCCTCATTATGTCTCTGGCCCCTCCCTATTATGTTTCTGATCCCTCCCTATTATGTCTTTGACCCCTCCCCATTATGTCTCTGGCCCCTCCCCATTATGTCTCTGACCCCTCCCCAATATGTCTCTGGCCCCTCCCCATTATGTCTCTGGCCCCTCCCCATTATGTCTCTGGCCCCTAATCATTATGTCTCTGGCCCCTCCTCATTATGTCTCTGGCCCCTCCTCATTATGTCTCTGGCCCCTCCCTATTATGTCTCTGATCCCTCCCTATTATGTCTCTGAACCCTCCCCATTATGTCTCTGACCCCTCCCCATTATGTCTCTGACCCCTCCCCATTATGTCTCTGGCCCCTAATCATTATGTCTCTGGCCCCTCCCCATTATGTCTCTGGCCCCTCCTCATTATGTCTCTGGCCCCTCCCTATTATGTTTCTGATCCCTCCCTATTATGTCTTTGACCCCTCCCCATTATGTCTCTGGCCCCTCCCCATTATGTCTCTGACCCCTCCCCATTATGTCTCTGGCCCCTCCCCATTATGTCTCTGGCCCCTCCCCATTATGTCTCTGGCCCCTCCCCATTATGTCTCTGACCCCTCCCTATTCTGTCTCTGACCCCTCCCCATTATGTCTCTGACCCCTCCCCATTATGTCTCTGACCCCTCCCCATTATGTCTCTGGCCCCTCCCTATTCTGTCTCTGACCCCACCCCATTATGTCTCTGACCCCTCCCTATTATGTCTCTGACCCCTCCCCATTATGTCTCTGACTCCTCCCCATTATGTCTCTGACCCCTCCCCATTATGTCTCTGACCCCTCCCCATTATGTCTCTGACTCCTCCCCATTATGTCTCTGACCCCTCCCCATTATGTCTCTGACCGCTCCCCATTATGTCTCTGACCCCCCATTATGTCTCTGACCCCTCCTCATTATGTCTCTGACCCCTCCCCATTATGTCTCTGACCCCCCCATTATGTCTCTGACCCTATTATGTCTCTGGCCCCTCCCCATTATGTCTCTGACCCCTCCCCATTATGTCTCTGACCCCTCCTCATTATGTCTCTGACCCCTCCCCATTATCTCTCTGGCCCCTCCCCATTATGTCTCTGACCCCTCCCCATTATGTCTCTGACCCCTCCCTATTATGTCTCTGACCCCAATATGTCTCTGGCCCCTCCCCATTATTTCTCTGACCCCTCTCCATTATGTCTCTGACCCCTCCCCATTATGTCTCTGACCCCTCCCCATTATGTCTCTGACCCCTCCCCATTATGTCTCTGGCCCCTCCCCATTATGTCTCTGGCCCCTCCCCATTATGTCTCTGGCCCCTCCCCATTATGTCTCTGACCCCTCTCCATTATGTCTCTGGCCCCTCCCCATTATGTCTCTGAACCCTCCCCATTATGTCTCTGAACCCTCCCCATTATGTCTCTGACCCCTCACCATTATTTCTCTCACCCTACCCCATTATGTCTCTGACCCCTCCCTATTATGTCTCTGACCCCAATATGTCTCTGGCCCCTCCCCATTATGTCTCTGGCCCCTCCCCATTATGTCTCTGACCCCTCCCTATTCTGTCTCTGACCCCTCCCCATTATGTCTCTGACCCCTCCCCATTATGTCTCTGACCCCTCCCCATTATGTCTCTGGCCCCTCCCTATTCTGTCTCTGACCCCACCCCATTATGTCTCTGACCCCTCCCTATTATGTCTCTGACCCCTCCCCATTATGTCTCTGACTCCTCCCCATTATGTCTCTGGCCCCTCTCCATTATGTCTCGGACCCCTCCCCATTATGTCTCTGGCCCCTCCCCATTATGTCTCTGACCCCTCCCCATTATGTCTCTGGCCCCTCCCCATTATGTCTCTGGCCCCTCCCCATTATGTCTCTGACCCCTCCCTATTCTGTCTCTGACCCCTCCCCATTATGTCTCTGACCCCTCCCCATTATGTCTCTGACCCCTCCCCATTATGTCTCTGACCCCTCCCTATTCTGTCTCTTACCCCTCCCTATTCTGTCTCTGGCCCCTCCCTATTCTGTCTCTGACCCCTCCCCATTATGTCTCTGGCCCCTCCCTATTCTGTCTCTGACCCCACCCCATTATGTCTCTGACCCCTCCCTATTATGTCTCTGACCCCTCCCCATTATGTCTCTGGCCCCTCCCTATTCTGTCTCTGACCCCACCCCATTATGTCTCTGACCCCACCCCATTATGTCTCTGACCCCTCCCCATTATGTCTCTGACCCCTCCCCATTATGTCTCTGACTCCTCCCCATTATGTCTCTGACTCCTCCCCATTATGTCTCTGACCCCTCCCCATTATGTCTCTGACTCCTCCCCATTATGTCTCTGACTCCTCCCCATTATGTCTCTGACCCCTCCCCATTATGTCTCTGACCCCTCCCCATTATGTCTCTGACTCCTCCCCATTATGTCTCTGACTCCTCCCCATTATGTCTCTGACCCCTCCCCATTATGTCTCTGGCCCCTCCCCATTATGTCTCTGACCCCTCCCTATTCTGTCTCTGACCCCTCCCCATTATGTCTCTGGCCCCTCCCTATTCTGTCTCTGACCCCACCCCATTATGTCTCTGACCCCTCCCTATTATGTCTCTGACCCCTCCCCATTATGTCTCTGGCCCCTCCCTATTCTGTCTCTGACCCCACCCCATTATGTCTCTGACCCCTCCCCATTATGTCTCTGACCCCTCCCCATTATGTATCTGACTCCTCCCCATTATGTCTCTGACTCCTCCCCATTATGTCTCTGACTCCTCCCCATTATGTCTCTGACCCCTCCCCATTATGTCTCTGACTCCTCCCCATTATGTCTCTGACTCCTCCCCATTATGTCTCTGACCCCTCCCCATTATGTCTCTGACCGCTCCCCATTATGTCTCTGACCCCCCATTATGTCTCTGACCCCTCCTCATTATGTCTCTGACCCCTCCCCATTATGTCTCTGACCCCCCCATTATGTCTCTGACCCTATTATGTCTCTGGCCCCTCCCCATTATGTCTCTGACCCCTCCCCATTATGTCTCTGACCCCTCCTCATTATGTCTCTGACCCCTCCCCATTATCTCTCTGGCCCCTCCCCATTATGTCTCTGACCCCTCCCTATTATGTCTCTGACCCCAATATGTCTCTGGCCCCTCCCCATTATTTCTCTGACCCCTCTCCATTATGTCTCTGACCCCTCCCCATTATGTCTCTTACCCCTCCCCATTATGTCTCTGACCCCTCCCCATTATGTCTCTGACCCCTCCCCATTATGTCTCTGACCCCTCCCCATTATGTCTCTGGTCCCTCCCCATTATGTCTCTGGCCCCTCCCCATTATGTCTCTGACCCCTCACCATTATTTCTCTCACCCTACCCCATTATGTCTCTGACCCCTCCCTATTATGTCTCTGACCCCAATATGTCTCTGGCCCCTCCCCATTATGTCTCTGGCCCCTCCCCATTATGTCTCTGGCCCCTAATCATTATGTCTCTGGCCCCTCCTCATTATGTCTCTGGCCCCTCCTCATTATGTCTCTGGCCCCTCCCTATTATGTCTCTGATCCCTCCCTATTATGTCTCTGAACCCTCCCCATTATGTCTCTGACCCCTCCCCATTATGTCTCTGACCCCTCCCCATTATGTCTCTGGCCCCTAATCATTATGTCTCTGGCCCCTCCCCATTATGTCTCTGGCCCCTCCTCATTATGTCTCTGGCCCCTCCCTATTATGTTTCTGATCCCTCCCTATTATGTCTTTGACCCCTCCCCATTATGTCTCTGGCCCCTCCCCATTATGTCTCTGACCCCTCCCCATTATGTCTCTGGCCCCTCCCCATTATGTCTCTGGCCCCTCCCCATTATGTCTCTGGCCCCTCCCATTATGTCTCTGACCCCTCCCTATTCTGTCTCTGACCCCTCCCCATTATGTCTCTGACCCCTCCCCATTATGTCTCTGACCCCTCCCCATTATGTCTCTGGCCCCTCCCTATTCTGTCTCTGACCCCACCCCATTATGTCTCTGACCCCTCCCTATTATGTCTCTGACCCCTCCCCATTATGTCTCTGACTCCTCCCCATTATGTCTCTGACCCCTCCCCATTATGTCTCTGACCCCTCCCCATTATGTCTCTGACTCCTCCCCATTATGTCTCTGACCCCTCCCCATTATGTCTCTGACCGCTCCCCATTATGTCTCTGACCCCCCATTATGTCTCTGACCCCTCCTCATTATGTCTCTGACCCCTCCCCATTATGTCTCTGACCCCCCCATTATGTCTCTGACCCTATTATGTCTCTGGCCCCTCCCCATTATGTCTCTGACCCCTCCCCATTATGTCTCTGACCCCTCCTCATTATGTCTCTGACCCCTCCCCATTATCTCTCTGGCCCCTCCCCATTATGTCTCTGACCCCTCCCCATTATGTCTCTGACCCCTCCCTATTATGTCTCTGACCCCAATATGTCTCTGGCCCCTCCCCATTATTTCTCTGACCCCTCTCCATTATGTCTCTGACCCCTCCCCATTATGTCTCTTACCCCTCCCCATTATGTCTCTGACCCCTCCCCATTATGTCTCTGACCCCTCCCCATTATGTCTCTGGCCCCTCCCATTATGTCTCTGGCCCCTCCCCATTATGTCTCTGGCCCCTCCCCATTATGTCTCTGACCCCTCTCCATTATGTCTCTGGCCCCTCCCCATTATGTCTCTGAACCCTCCCTATTCTGTCTCTGACCCCTCCCCATTATGTCTCTGACCCCTCACCATTATTTCTCTCACCCTACCCCATTATGTCTCTGACCCCTCCCTATTATGTCTCTGACCCCAATATGTCTCTGGCCCCTCCCCATTATGTCTCTGGCCCCTCCCCATTATGTCTCTGGCCCCTAATCATTATGTCTCTGGCCCCTCCTCATTATGTCTCTGGCCCCTCCTCATTATGTCTCTGGCCCCTCCCCATTATGTCTCTGATCCCTCCCTATTATGTCTCTGAACCCCTCCCCATTATGTCTCTGACCCCTCCCCATTATGTCCTCTGGCCCCTAATCATTATGTCTCTGGCCCCTCCCCATTATGTCTCTGGCCCCTCCCCATTATGTCTCTGACCCCTCCCCATTATGTCTCTGACCCCTCCCCATTATGTCTCTGACCCCTCCCCATTATGTCTCTGGCCCCTAATCATTATGTCTCTGGCCCCTCCCCATTATGTCTCTGGCCCCTCCTCATTATGTCTCTGGCCCCTCCTCATTATGTCTCTGGCCCCTCCCTATTATGTCTCTGATCCCTCCCTATTATGTCTCTGACCCCTCCCCATTATGTCTCTGACCCCTCCCCATTATGTCTCTGGCCCCTCCCCATTATGTCTCTGACCCCTTCCCATTCTGTCTCTGGCCCCTCCCCAATTTTTCTCTGGCTGCTCCCCATGATTTGTCTGACCCCTCCCCCATGATGTCTTGCCCCCCTTATGTCTGACCCCTCCCCCATTATGTCTCTGGCCCCTCCCTCATTATGTTTCTGACCCCTTCCCTGTGTCTGACTCCTCCCATATCATGTCTCTAACCCCTTCCCGCTCTCTATTCTTCCAGCCTTAGCGGTGACACGTGCGCCATCCTGCGTCTCTCGGGGCCCCTAAAGAAGCAGTTTGCTGAGGTGAGTGTCGGGATGTCCCCATATATTAGGGGCCCTGCCTTGTACTCCGCCCCTCTATATGTCCCCCCTATATTAGGGTCCCGCCTTGTACTCCGCCCCTCTATATGTCCCCCTATATTAGGGTCCCGCCTTGTACTCCGCCCCTCTATATGTCCCCCTATATTAGGGTCCCGCCTTGTACTCCGCCACTCTATATGTCCCCCTATATTAGGACCCGCCTTGTACTCAGCCCCTCTATATGTCCCCCTATATTAGGGTCCCGCCTTGTACTCCGCCACTCTATATGTCCCCCTATATTAGGATCCCGCCTTGTACTCCGCCCCTCTATATGTCCCCCTATATTAGGACCCGCCTTGTACTCCGCCCCTCTATATGTCCCCCTATATTAGGGCCCTGCCTTGTACTCCGCCCCTCTATATGTCCCCCTATATTAGGGTCCCGCCTTGTACTCCGCCACTCTATATGTCCCCCTATATTAGGACCCGCCTTGTACTCCGCCCCTCTATATGTCCCCCTATATTAGGACCCGCCTTGTACTCCGCCCCTCTATATGTCCCCCTATATTAGGGCCCTGCCTTGTACTCCACCCCTCTATATGTCCCCCTATATTAGGGTCCCGCCTTGTACTCCGCCACTCTATATGTCCCCCTATATTAGGACCCGCCTTGTACTCCGCCCCTCTATATGTCCCCCTATATTAGGGTCCCGCCTTGTACTCCGCCCCTCTATATGTCCCCCTATATTAGGACCCGCCTTGTACTCCGCCCCTCTATATGTCCCCCTATATTAGGGCCCTGCCTTGTACTCCGCCCCTCTATATGTCCCCCTATATTAGGGTCCTGCCTTGTACTCCGCCCCTCTATATGTCCCCCTATATTAGGGTCCCGCCTTGTACTCCGCCCCTCTATATGTCCCCCTATATTAGGGTCCCGCCTTGTACTCCGCCCCTCTATATGTCCCCCTATATTAGGACCCGCCTTGTACTCCGCCCCTCTATATGTCCCCCTATATTAGGGCCCTGCCTTGTACTCCGCCCCTCTATATGTCCCCCTATATTAGGGTCCCGCCTTGTACTCCGCCCCTCTATATGTCCCCCTATATTAGGGTCCCGCCTTGTACTCCGCCCCTCTATATGTCCCCCTGTATTAGGGCCCTGCCTTGTACTCCGCCCCTCTATATGTCCCCCTATATTAGGGTCCCGCCTTGTACTCCGCCCCTCTACATGTCCCCATATATTAGGGGCCCTGCCTTGTACTCCGCCCCTCTATATGTCCCCCTATATTAGGGTCCCGCCTTGTACTCCGCCACTCTATATGTCCCCCTATATTAGGACCCGCCTTGTACTCCGCCCCTCTATATGTCCCCCTATATTAGGGTCCCGCCTTGTACTCCGCCCCTCTATATGTCCCCCTATATTAGGGCCCTGCCTTGTACTCCGCCCCTCTATATGTCCCCCTATATTAGGGCCCTGCCTTGTACTCCGCCCCTCTATATGTCCCCCTATATTAGGGCCCTGCCTTGTACTCCGCCCCTCTATATGTCCCCCTATATTAGGGTCCCGCCTTGTACTCCGCCCCTCTATATGTCCCCCTATATTAGGGTCCCGCCTTGTACTCCGCCCCTCTATATGTCTCCATATATTAGGGTCCCGCCTTGTACTCCGCCCCCTCTATATGTCCCCCTATATTAGGGTCCCGCCTTGTATTTCGCCCCCTCTATATGTCCCCCTATATTAGACCCGCCTTGTACTCCACCCCCTCTATATGTCCCCCTATATTAGGGTCCCGCCTTGTTCTCTGCCCCCTCTATATGTCCCCCTATATTAGGGTCCCGCCTTGTTCTCTGCCCCCTCTATATGTCCCCCTATATTAGGGTCCCGCCTTGTTCTCAGCCCCCTCTATATGTCCCCCTATATTAATGGCCCCGCCTTGTTCTCCGCCCCTCTATATGTCCCCCTATATTAGTGGCCCCGCCTTGTACTTCGCCCCCTCTATATGTCGCTCTGTATTAGGGGCCCCACCTTGTACTCCGCCCCTCTATATGTCTCCATATATTAGGGTCCCGCCTTGTACTCCGCCCCTCTATATGTCCCCCTATATTAGAGTCCCGCCTTGTATTTCGCCCCCTCTATATGTCCCCCTATATTAGGCCCGCCTTGTACTCCACCCCCTCTATATGTCCCCCTATATTAGGGTCCCGCCTTGTTCTCTGCCCCCTCTATATGTCCCCCTATATTAGGGTCCCGCCTTGTTCTCCGCCCCCTCTATATGTCCCCCTATATTAGTAGCCCCGCCTTGTTCTCCGCCCCCTCTATATGTCCCCCTATATTAGGGTCCCGCCTTGTTCTCTGCCCCCTCTATATGTCCCCCTATATTAGGGTCCCGCCTTGTTCTCCGCCCCCTCTATATGTCCCCCTATATTAGGGTCCCGCCTTGTTCTCCGCCCCTCTATATGTCCCCCTATATTAGTAGCCCCCCCTTGTTCTCCGCCCCCTCTATATGTCCCCCTATATTAATGGCCCCGCCTTGTTCTCCACCCCTCTATATGTCCCCCTATATTAGTGGCCCCGCCTTGTACTTCGCCCCCTCTATATGTCGCTCTGTATTAGGGGCCCCATCTTGTACTCCGCCCCCTTTATATATCGCTCTCCTTTCCTCCCCAGGAACGCGGTTTGGACTTCGAACGTCTGCTGGACGCCAGCGAGTACAAAGAGACGTACCGAGCCGCCATGATCCGCTGGGGGGAGGAGAAGAGGAACTCCGACCCCGGCTTCTTCTGCCGCCTCATCGTGGAGGGCGTGACCCAGCCTGTGTGGGTACGAATTCCCCGCCCACAGGGCGAGCCGTAACCATGGCAACCAATCCGATTTCTCAGTAATCCTGCCCACAAGTCTTCATAGGCTCCACCCACCAGGGGCCACACTGCCCTCCCACTGCATCTGCTGACACTTCCTTCTCTCCAATCAGATCGTCAGTGATGCGCGGCGGAGGTCAGACGTGGATTGGTTCCTGTCATCGTACGGCGCCATCACCCAGACCGTGCGTGTGGAGGCGTCACCGGAGACCCGGAGGGCCAGAGGATGGGAGTACACCCCCGGTAAGGAGATACAAGGGGACCCCAACAACCACCCCCCCCATCACCCCATCATCATCAATCACCCCCATCACATCAAGGTTCCCATCAAATCCCCCCCCCACATCAGGATCCCCATCAGAGCCCCCCACACGAGAGTCACCCCTTACATTAGTGTCTCCATCAGAGCCCCGCCCCTTACATCAGTACCCCCAGCGAATCCCCCCCCCCCACATCAGGGTCACCCCTTATATTATATTAGGGTCCCCATGAGATCTAAACACACCCCTCACACATCAGGGCCCCCCCCCCCACTTAATGGTCACCCCTTACATCAGGGTCTCCATCAGAGTCCCGTCCCCCCCTCCCACATCAATAGTCCTTATCAGATTTGTCCCCCCCCCTCCACATGAGGGTCACCCCTTACATCAGGGTCTCCATCAGAGTCCCGTCCCCCCCTCCCACATCAATAGTCCTTATCAGATTTGTCACCCCCCCCCCTCCACATGAGGGTCACCTCTTCCATTAGGGTCTCCTTCAGTGGTCCCCCCCTACATCAAGGTTCCCATAAAATCCCCCCTACATTAGGGTCCCCATCAGAGCGTCACCCCTTACATTAGTGTCCCAGCGGACCCCCCCCCACATCAGGGTCACCCCTTATATTATATTGGGGATCCCCACACCCCCAACATCAGAGTCCCCCCCCATATCAAAATCCCCATCAGAGTCACACCTTACATTAGGGTCTCCATCAAGAGTCCCCCCCCTTACATCAGGGTCCCCATCAGAGCCTGCCCCCTCCCTTACATGAGGGTCACCCCTTACAGTAGGGTCTCCATCAGAGTCCCCCCCTCCTACATCAATAGTCCTCATTAGAGTCCCCAACATACATCAGGATCCCCATCAGAGTCCCCCCCCCCATCTACATCAGTAGTCCCTGTCAAGAGTCCCCCCCTTACATCAGGATCCCCCCTTGTATTAGGGTCTCCATCAGAGTCCCCCCCCCCAACATCAGTAGTCCTTATAACCCCCCCCCCCCCCTTTACTTAATGGTTCCCAGCAGATCTCCCAAACCCCCCCCCAATCAGGTTCCTCATCATCATCAGGGTCCCCATCAGATCTCCCCCCCCCCGACATGAGGGTTACCCCGTAAATTAGGGTCTCCATCCCCCCCTTACATCAGGGTCCCCAGTGGATCTCCCAAACCCCCCTCCCCCCAAATCAGGTTCCCCATCATATCTTCCCACCCCACATCGGGGGTCCCTATCAGATCCCCCCATCAGTGTCCCCCCCCCCCACACTTAAAAGTCACTCCTTACATTATGGTCTCCACTGGAGTTCCCCACCCCCACATCAATAGTCCTCATCAGAGTCCCCCCTTACATCAGGGTCCCCATCAGATCTCTCCCCCTCCCACCTTATGAGGGTCACCCCTTACATTAGGGTCGCCATCAGAGTCGTTTTTCCCCCTACATCAATAATCCTCATCGGAGTCCCCCCCACATCAGGGTCCTCATCAGATCCCCCCCCCCCACATCAGGGTCCTCATCAGATCCCCCCCCCACATCAGGGTCCTCATCAGATCCCCCCCCCCCACACATCAGGGTCCTCATCAGATCCCCCCCACATCAGGGTCCTCATCAGATCCCCCCCCCCACATCAGGGTCCTCATCAGATCCCCCCCCCACATCAGGGTCCTCATCAGATCCCCCCCCACACATCAGGGTCCTCATCAGATCCCCCCCCCCCACATCAGGGTCCTCATCAGATCCCCCCCCCCCACATCAGGGTCCTCATCAGATCCCCCCCCCACACATCAGGGTCCTCATCAGATCCCCCCCCCCACATCATGGTCCTCATCAGATCCCCCCCCCCACATCATCAGGGTCCTCATCAGATCTCCCTCCCCCCCCCCATATGAGGGTCCTCATCAGATCCCCACATCAGAGTCCCCCTTTACACCACACCCCTTCACTAGGGTGATCCTCTGTATGGGAAATGATTAGGGTTCTCTGTGTAACCCGATTGTTCTGCAATGATTGGCGGCTGTCAGATGTACAGATATATATATATATATATTTCATAGATTCCTCTCCATTTCCTCTTTTCTATTCCTGTCTTCCCTCGCAGAGGTGGACGAGGCGGAGTCAGAGTGCGGTCTGGACACCGGCGTGACGTTTGATTGGATCATCTCCAATGACGGGGACCAGGGCGCCCTGGAGGAGCAGCTCCGCCAACTGATGGCGTTCATCCACAGCAAGCTGACCGCGGAGGTGTGACCGGACATTGTACTGTGACCCCGCCCATGGGAGCGACATCGCTTGTAGACGGAGCATCATCGGCGTACGTGTCTCAGAACGTCGCTCCAAATCGGAATAATTTACAATAATTATCTGTCGGGCTGCTTGGGTGGAGCCAAGTGGGAGGAGGAGTTCCCGTATCCCGTGTATTGATTGCAGTGTACGGATAAGAGGCGGAGCCGTGGAGGGGGGGGCGTCCATCATAAATATATTACAGGTGCTGATACATTCCTTAAAGGGCCAGTCCACCCCAAAGTGAAGTCTCTGTTCTAGGTGGACCGGTACTCATTCCGTATGCCTGCTGGGACTTGTAGTGCGTTGGCAGGTTGGTCCCGCCCCCAAAACACGTGTCTGTTATTTATTTACACTAATAAATGATTCCAATGGTTTGATGAGTCTTTGCTTCATGTGTGGGCGGAGTTTTCGCTTTTGCAGCAGTTGCGCAGCGCCGATCTTCGTGAATTCTAGAGCCAATGAATGGGAATAATTGCTGACCCACAACTCGCCAGACTCCGCCCACATTGGCGGAATATTTTACTTAGATTATTGGGGGTCATTCCATTGTACTGTGTGGGTGGAGGGGATGAGGATGACCTCCCCAGGCTTACATTAGTGTCTGAGCTCCTCCTCCTTTAATAATGGCTCTTCTTGTGGCAGGGTGAACCCCGGAACATCCATTGTCCTGTAGGGTCACCCTCATGGGATGTAACCTGATAAGGGGGCCCCCAGAACCCTCATTGTACCCAGAGAGGACCTTTTCAATGGCTCACCCAACTGCCATTCAAGGGTCCCAAAAAACCAACCAATACAAAGTATGTCAGGGGCCAGTATGTTAGGGACCCAGCCCCTATATTGAGGGGCCCTGGGAAGCTCTCTGCATCGGGAACCGCAAAGGGCCCTAGATAACGCCATCAGAGAGGGACCACGGAAAGTGAAGACACCCAGGGACTGCTGTGTGGGCCTCACGGAACCTCCATTGTAGTACAGGGCCCCTCTTATGGGATGTGACCTTAAAATAGGGGCCTCCCAAACTCTCATTGTAGACCTCCAGAGAGGACCCTTCAACGTCTCACCTCCCCCGAGTGCTATTCAAGGTTTCTGGTAGCCAATCAGAACAAAGTATGCCAGGGGCTGGTATGTTGGGGCCCCAGGGGACTACTGCGCTCAGTATATTGTAGGGCCCTGGGAAGCTCTCTGCATCGGGAAACACGAGGGGGCCCCTGGTTACTACATCAGAGAGGGGACACAGGAAATGAAGACACCCGAGGACCTTCATGGTGGTGTGGGGGTCATCCTCATGAGATGTAACCTTATAAAGGGGCCCCCCACAACTCTCTTTGTACCCAGAGATGACCCTTCAATGGCTCACCTCCCCTGGCTCCAATTCGAGGTTCCAGATGGCCAATCAGCACAAACTATGACAGGGGCTAGTATGTTGGGAGTTCCCCTGACCATCTCATCCTATATGTAGCCCCTGGTTGAAGCATTTGAGGGGCCCAACGAGCAGCTCTGGAATAATATCACTCAGGGGACCCCTGCGAAGACATTTGAAGACACTCCTGTGTTGGAGTCATTGTGTGGACTCCGGGAAGCTCTCTGTATCGTTGACCACGATAACGCCAACAGATAGGGGCCACGGGAAATGAAGACACCCAAGGACCACTGTGCTGGCCCCATGGAACCTCCATTGTGGTACATCCCTCTCATGGGGTGTGACCTTATAAAGGGGCTCCCTGAACCCTCACGGTACCCAGAGAGGACCCTTGAACCACTTGCTTCCCCCAACTGCTATTTGAGGTTCCTGATAGCCAATCAACACAAAGTATGCCAAGGGCCAGTATGTTAGGGGCCCCGAGGACTGCTGCGCTGCGTATATTGAGTGGCTTTGGGAAGCTCTCTGCACCAGGAACCACGAGGGGCCCTAGGTAACTCCATCAGAGGGGGGCCATAGGAAGTCACACAGGGGCTGCAGTGTGGGTCCCGCGGAACCTCTATTGTGGTGTGGGGATCCTCTCATGGGATGTGACCTTATAAAGGGGCCCCTAAGAACTTTTATTGTATCCAGAGTAGACCTCCAGAAAGGACCCTTCTACAGCTCGCTTCCCCCTGCTCCAATTTGATGTTCCCTATAGCCAATCAATACAAAGTATGCCACCTTAAGGGGTAAGGGAGCACCTCAGAGGTAAGAAACAATTTGTTGGTGCCCCTCGGAGGTAAGGACTTCCAAATACTGCCCTGAGCCGCATGGAGGAAGGACCCCCCAACACCACCATGTATGTGGGCACAATGAGATTATTGGGAGTCATTTTCTGACCATTGTACTGTATGGGGGAAGGGGTGAGGTTGACCCCACCCCCCCCAGGATCGGAGGAGGAGAGGGGTATCTTGTGTCATTCAGTCCCCAGACTGGAGCATTAATTCCCGGGTGATGGTGGATCAATAGGGATCTGCTGGAGGACCATTCTGGCCAATCGGTTCTCCTCCTGTGATTGGCTGGTGTGAGGGTGTCCATGCACACGGGTGCCGATAAGGGGGTACAGGCGGTACTCCCATAAAGGGCCCCGCTGGGTCTGTGGGTGGCCCCAGTGCAGTGTCCTCCTTTCAGGGACTCCTAGCTGGCTCCCTCTTCCATAGCTGATGGGTTGATGGGGTTCAGGTTGTGGGACTTTAGCTCAGGTTGGTTGGCCGGCTATGGCACTGGGGGGGTGCAGCACCTGAAGCCACCACATCAGGGGGGGATGGAATAGTGAAGATCCCAACCACTGTCAGAGTTCATCCAATGGAAATGTAGGGGAGTAGTAGACCCCGCCATGATTCTTAATGAGGGTGCAGCCATGGTGGTTGGGTCATGGTCATCCTTTGTGTATGAAGAAGTTTAGAGGCTCACTGACCAATGAGCTCCGGCCTGATCTAGTGACCATCCGCTGTGTTTGAGTGCGGTCAGCAAATAGCGAAAAAAACTGAACATAGTGCCAATATCACCAATGTGGACAATGACTTCCCTCCCCCACCCTGGGATCATCAGGAGGACCAACAATACAGACAAAGGGGCTGCCCCTCCCCCGCCTTCCTCAAAGACCCCCCCCACCGGGATTAATGGGAGGAATACACAGCCGTCTTCCCGACCTCCGGGGTGATTCTGAATTGTTACCCTGGCACAAGCATGCAGCCAGTGACGGCATCACTCCCAATCTGTATAAAGTATAACTAAAGGCAAAACTTTTAGCATTGGATAGAGTGGAGAGGGATTAGACCCCCTGGTGGGTCTTTATTGCTGTCTGTGTCTCCGTGAGAGGAATATTCCCCCTCTCTATTTGTCCTTTTATCACCGAAAGTGAAAGGAAATCTCATATTTTGGCTTGTCGCCAGTACAGGAATAGAGGGGGGAATCTCCCCAATGGGGACACTAGTTCTGGTGACACTCACTTCCTGTTTTGGCTTTGAGACAGGAAGTGAAATGTCCTCATTGGGGACACTCATTCTGGTGACACTCATTTTCTGTTTTGGCTATGGGACAGGTAGTGAAATCTCCCCAATGGGGACACTCGTTCTGGTGACACTCATTTCCTGTTTTGGCTATGGGACAGGAAGTGAAATCTCCTCAATGGGGACAATAGTTCTGGTGACACTCACTTCCTGTTTGGGCTATGGGACAGGAAGTGAAATCTCCTCAATGGGGACAATAGTTCTGGTGACACTCACTTCCTGTTTTGGCTATGAGACAGGAAGTGAAACCTCCTCAATGGGGACACTCGTTCTGGTGACACTCACTTCCTGTTTTGGCTATGGGACAGGAAGTGAAATCTCCCCAATGGGGACACTAGTTCTGGTGACACTCACTTCCTGTTTTGGCTATGAGACAGGAAGTGAAATTTCCTCATTGGAGACACTCGTTCTGGTGACACTCACTTCCTGTTTTGGCTATGGGACAGGAAGTGAAACCTCCTCAATGGGGACACTCGTTCTGGTGACACTCATTTCCTGTTTTGGCTATGGGACAGGAAGTGAAATCTCAATGGGGACACTAGTTCTGGTGACACTCACTTCCTGTTTTGGCTATGAGGCAGGAAGTGAAATCTCCTCAATGGGGACACTAGTTCTGGTGACACTCACTTCCTGTTTTGGCTATGGGACAGGAAGTGAAACCTCCTCAATGGGGACACTCGTTCTGGTGACACTCATTTCCTGTTTTGGCTATGGGACAGGAAGTGAAATCTCCTCAATAGGGACAATAGTTCTGGTGACACTCACTTCCTGTTTTGGCTATGGGACAGGAAGTGAAATCTCCCCAATGGGGACACTCGTTCTGGTGACACTCATTTCCTGTTCTGGCTATGGGACAGGAAGTGAAACCTCCTCAATGGGGACACTCGTTCTGGTGACACTCATTTCCTGTTTTGGCTATGGGACAGGAAGTGAAATCTCCTCAATGGGGACAATAGTTCTGGTGACACTCACTTCCTGTTTTGGCTATGGGACAGGAAGTAAAATGTCCCCAATGGGGACACTCGTTCTTGTGACATTCACTTCCTGTTTTGGCTATGGGACAGGAAGTGAAATCTCCTCAATGGGGACAATAGTTCTGGTGACACTCACTTCCTGTTTTGGCTATGGGACAGGAAGTGAAATCTCCCCAATGACGTCACTTCCAGTCCAGTCCAATAAACTTTTTTTTTTTGTGTGTGATCTTTTGCTTTTAAAAACCCCAAATCTCTCCATAAAGAGGACCTGTCATCTCTTATTTCTATTACATGAGATGTCCATAAAGAGGACCTGTCATCTCTTATTTCTATTATATGAGATCCCTCCATAAAGAGGACCTGTCATCTCTTATTTCTATTACATGAGATCTCCATAAAGAGGACCTGTCATCTCTTATTTCTATTACATGAGATCTCCATAAAGAGGACCTGTCATCTCTTATTTCTATTACATGAGATCTCCATAAAGAGGACCTGTCATCTCTTATTTCTATTACATGAGATATCTCCATAAAGAGGACCTGTCATCTCTTATTTCTATTACATGAGATCTCCATAAAGAGGACCTGTCATCTCTTATTTCTATTACATGAGATCTCTCTATAAAGAGGACCTGTCATCTCTTATTTCTATTACATGAGATCTCTCCATAGAGAGGATGTGTTGCCCCTTATTTCTATTACATGATCTCCCCATAAAGAGGACCTGTCATCTCTTATTTCTATTACATGATCTCCCCATAAAGAGGACCTGTCATCTCTTATTTCTATTACATGAGATCTCTCTATAAAGAGGACCTGTCACCCCTTATTTCTATTACATGATCTCCCCATAAAGAGGACCTGTCATCTCTTATTTCTATTACATGAGATCTCTCCATAAAGAGGACCTGTCATCTCTTATTTCTTTTATATGATCTCCATAAAGAGGACCTGTCATCTCTTATTTCTATTACATGAGATCTCCATAAAGAGGACCTGTCATCTCTTATTTCTATTACATGAGATCTCCATAAAGAGGACCTGTCATCTCTTATTTATATTACATGAGATCTCTCTATAAAGAGGACCTGTCATCTCTTATTTCTATTACATGAGATCTCCATAAAGAGGACCTGTCATCTCTTATTTCTATTACATGAGATCTCCATAAAGAGGACCTGTCATCTCTTATTTATATTACATGAGATCTCTCTATAAAGAGGACCTGTCATCTCTTATTTCTATTACATGAGATCCCCATAAAGAGGACCTGTCATCTCTTATTTCTATTACATGAGATCTCCATAAAGAGGACCTGTCATCTCTTATTTCTATTACATGAGATCTCCATAAAGAGGACCTGTCATCTCTTATTTCTATTACATGAGATCTCTCCATAAAGAGGACCTGTCATCTCTTATTTCTATTACATGAGATCTCTCTATAAAGAGGACCTGTCATCTCTTATTTCTATTACATGAGATCCCCATAAAGAGGACCTGTCATCTCTTATTTCTATTACATGAGATCTCCATAAAGAGGACCTGTCATCTCTTATTTCTATTACATGAGATCCCCATAAAGAGGACCTGTCATCTCTTATTTCTATTACATGAGATCCCCATAAAGAGGACCTGTCATCTCTTATTTCTATTACATGAGATCTCCATAAAGAGGACCTGTCATCTCTTATTTCTATTACATGAGATCTCCATAAAGAGGACCTGTCATCTCTTATTTCTATTACATGAGATCTCTCCATAAAGAGGACCTGTCATCTCTTATTTCTATTACATGAGATCTCCATAAAGAGGACCTGTCATCTCTTATTTCTATTACATGAGATCTCCATAAAGAGGACCTGTCATCTCTTATTTCTATTACATGATATCTCCATAAAGAGGACCTGTCATCTCTTATTTCTATTACATGAGATCTCCCCATAAAGAGGACCTGTCATCTCTTATTTCTATTACATGAGATCTCTCCATAAAGAGGACCTGTCATCTCTTATTTCTATTACATGAGATCTCCATAAAGAGGACCTGTCATCTCTTTTTTCTATTACATGAGATCTCCATAAAGAGGACCTGTCATCTCTTATTTCTATTACATGAGATCTCCATAAAGAGGACCTGTCATCTCTTATTTCTATTACATGAGATCTCTCCATAAAGAGGACCTGTCATCTCTTATTTCTATTACATGAGATCTCTCCATAAAGAGGACCTGTCATCTCTTATTTCTATTACATGAGATGTTTACATTTCTTGTAATAGGAATAAAAGTGAGTAACCACTTACCTTCGGGGCACTCTTACCCCCTTCCTGCCCAGGCCAATTCTCAGCTTTCAGCGCTGTCACACTTTGAATGACAATTACGCGGTCATGCTACATATAGAGCTTTCTTTTGGTGGTATTTAATCACCACAGGGGGGGGGGTATTTTTTACTAAATAAACTAAAAAAGACCGAAAATTTTATAGTTTGTTAGAAAATTTTGCAAACAGATCATTTTTCTGCTTCATTGATGGGCACTGATGAGGCTGCACTGGTGAGTGGCACAGATAGGCAGCATTGATGGGCACTGATAGGTGGTACTGATGGGCACTGGTAAGCGGCACTGATAAGTGACACTGATGATGAGGCACTGATGGGCACTGATAAGGAGGCACTTTTGAGTGGCACTGAAAGGCACAGATAGGCGGCACTGATAGACAGCATTGATGGGCACTGATAGGAAGTACTGATGGGCACTGGTAAGGGGAACTGATAAGTGACACTGATGATGAGGCACTGATGGGCACTGATAAGGAGGCACTGGTGAGTGGCACTGAAAGGCACAGATAGGCAGCATTGATGGGCACTGATAGGAAGTACTGATGGGCACTGGTAAGCGGTACTGATAAGTGACACTGATGATGAGGCACTGGTGGGCACTGATCAGGAGGCACTGATGAGTGGCACTGAAAGACAAAGATAGGCGGCATTGATGGGCACTGATAGGAGGTACTCATGGGCACTGGTAGGCGGCACTGATAAGTGACACTGATGATGAGGCACTAATTGGCAGCATTGATAAGTGACACTAATGAGGTGGCACTGATCAGGAGGCACTGATGAGGCTGCACTGGTGAGTGGCACTGAAAGGCACAGATAGGCGGCATTGATGGGCACTGGTAGGTGGTACTGGTGGGCACTAAGTGACATTGATGATGAGGCACTGATAGACACAGATTAGCTGTACTGATGGGCACTGGTAGGTGGCACTGGTGGGCACTAATTAGTGGCACTAGTGGGCACTGAGGAGATCGATGTCCCTGTCTTTCAGTTATAGCGCGGGCACCAAGTGTTTGGAAAAAAAAAAGGAAAGGGTCAGTGTAAAAATAAAAATAAATAAGAAACATTTTTTTTCAAGCGCTCCCCCCCCCCCGTGCTCACGCGCAGAAGCGAGACGGTGTCTGTACCACACATGTGAGGTATCGCCGCCAAGGTTAGAGCGAGAGCAATAATTCTAGCGCTAGAACCTCCTCTGTAATTCTAAACTGGTAACCTGTAACGCTTTTTTTTTTTTTTTTTAAGGAAACGCAGTTTGTCGCCATTTCACGAGCAGGCGCGCAAATTTAAAACCTGACATGTTAGGTATCTACTTACTCGGTGTAACATCATCTTTTACACTTTACGAAAAAAAAATGGGGTATATATTTTGTTTTCTCTTTCAAAACCACAAAAATCTAGTCCCCCCCCTCAAAAAAAAAAAAAAAAAAAAAAAGCGTTTCCAAAACATTGGAGGAAATACCGTGTAGCATAAAAAAATTGCAACGATCGCCATTTTATTCTCTAGGGTCTCTGCTAATAATATATATATATATATATATATATATATATATATATATATATATATATATATATATATATATATATTTTTTTTTTTTTTTTTTTCACATGTAAACAAAGAGTGCCAGCAAATCCCCTGGTCTTCGAGTAGCTGGGCGGGGCTGAGAAGCGCCACCACGTGCGCCGCCTTCCACACAGCCACTTCCGCGTCACGTGACACCCCCTCCCCAGCGCGCTCTGACCTCACCGGTGCGGGGGGCGTGTCCTCTGGCGCACGCCAGCCTTCGTCATCGCGCCGCCGCCTCCTCCGGGCAGAGCTTGTCTGCGCATGCGCCGGTCTTCAGAGGCCGCGACCGAACCACAGACCGGGAGATCTCCGAGCCGGATAAACAAAGGCCCCCCCTCCCCCTCCCTGGAGCACCTGACTGCCGAGACCTCGCTGGGGCCCTTCCTTGGAGGACCTGAGGGGCCCTAAGAGTGCCCCCTGACCGCCTCGCCCTGTGTGTGGCCCCTGGCTGGAGCATTCGAGGGGCCCAAGGAGCAGCTCTGGGATAATATCGCTCAGGGGCCCCTGGTGAAGACTCTCCTGTGTTGTGGCCCCTGTGTGGACATTGTTAGGGGGCCCCTGAAGACCCCCCCCCCCCCGCGCTGAGTATATTGAGGGGCCCCCGGGAAGCCCCCCCGAATTGGGAACCGCGAAGGGGCCCCTGGTAACGGCCACAGGAAGGGGAGACGCCGTGTGTGGGACCCCTGAGGAGCCTCCATCGTGGTGCGGGGCCCCTCCTCCATGGGATGTGACCTTTATAAAGGGGCCCCCAGAACCCTCGCCGTGTCCGGAGGACCCTTCAGGTCCATGAGACTCCCCTCCCCCCGCTGAGATTCGGGCCAATCAACGCCGAGCGAGGATCCAAGATGGCGTCCGCCGCCGCCGAGTCCATGGGGGGCTCCAGTCCAGGTAAGAGACACGGGGGGTGGGGCTTCAGTAATCCCCCCCTCCCCCGAATACTTAATGGGGGGGGGGGGGAGGGGTCCTTGGAAGTAAACACCTGCCAATATTGCTGGGGGAGGGGTCCCTCAAGGAGCCCCACATGGGATGGAACCCCCCAATAATACTATATGGGGGGCCCCCCCTCTCCCCCACCTGACTCATGTCAGGGGAGGAGGAAAGGAAACCCCCCCCCCCCCATAATACTATATGGGGGGAAGGGGAGGAGGAAAGGAAACCCCCCCCCCCAATAATACTCTATGGGAGGGAAGAGGAAAGGACCCCCCCCCATAATACTCTATGTGGGGCACATGTCAGGGGAGGAGGAAAGGAACCCCCCCCCCCATAATACTCTATGTGGGGCACATGTCAGGGGAGGAGGAAAGGAAACCCCTCCCAATAATACTATATGGGGGGGGGAAAGGACCCCCTCCCCAATAATACTCTATGGGGGGCACATGTCAAGGGAGGAGGAGGAGGGAATCCCCTTTCCCCATCCGCCACCCTGTATTGGGGGAGTTGGAAGGCTCTGTAGGGGTGAGGACCCCCATATTGGATAGATAGGCTCCCACCTTTATACCGGGTGAAGGACCCCCAGAGCCCCACTTTTATTTCCTTCATATCGGAGTCACGTGGAGGAACTCCTCTTCCTAATCCGCACTAATTATACCCGGCGCCGTCACCGGAGCATCATCTGGAATGTGGTGACTCAACCCCCAGCTAGAGGAGTAAACACCTCAGACAGCTCCGGGATTACCTCCGGACTACAACTCCTAACATCACACCTACCTGAGACCTCCGGACTACAACTCCTAACATCACACCTACCTGAGACCTCCAGACTACAACTCCTAACATCACACCTACCTGAGACCTCCCAGACTACAACTCCCATCACACACCTGCCTGAGACCTCCCAGACTACAACTCCCATCACACACCTGCCTGAGACCTCCCAGACTACAACTCCCATCACACACCTGCCTGAGACCTCCCAGACTACAACTCCCAACATCACACACCTACCTGAGACCTCCAGACTACAACTCCTAACATCACACCTGCCTGAGACCTCCCAGACTACAACTCCCATCACACACCTGCCTGAGACCTCCCAGACTACAACTCCCATCACACACCTGCCTGAGACCTCCCAGACTTCAACTCCCAACATCACACACCTACCTGAGACCTCCGGACTACAACTCCCAACATCACACACCTACCTGAGACCTCCGGACTACAACTCCCATCACACACCTACCTGAGACCTCCCAGACTTCAACTCCCAACATCACACACCTACCTGAGACCTCCGGACTACAACTCCCAACATCCCACACCTACCTGAGACCCTTCGGACTACAACTCCTAACATCACACACCTACTTGAGACCTCCCAGACTACAACTCCCAACATCACACCTACCTGAGACCTCCGACTACAACTCCCAACATCACACACCTTCCCGAAAATGCAAGACTACAACTCCCAGCATCCCACAGTAGGTTTTATTTGACCCCCTTCTTCCATAGAACTACAAGTTCCTGCTCTCCCATCATTGTTCGGTGGGCTCATTGCTTGGTCCGGGGTAGTTTGTGGTACTACAAGTCCCCAGCATCACCCAGCTCATCTCCGGCAGCTTTTTCCCAGTGTGCTCTGCCATTGTGGTACTACAACTTCCAGCATGTTTGCTGATCCTGTGCTGGAGGGACATGCTTGTGTTGTGTGGGGGAAGAGTTTCCCTGCTGCACCCACTTCCTGTTTCTCTAATCTGAGCTGGGAGGGGGTGGAGGTCTATGACCCGGCTGGTGATGAACTACAAGTCCCAGCAATGGGGGGGTGTAGAGACTTGTAGTTCCTCTCTAGGCGGGGGAGGGGAGTGTAGGAATGGAGGAGATCACATGACTCCGCTCCCGGCAATGTTTTCCATCGCAGGCGGTTACCATGCCGATCCAACCGCATTCCTTTCATTGTTTGAGCGCTCCACCATGACGTCACGCTGTGTACAGACACGAGCAACCTGTACACGTGACGGGACCGGTCCTACCTGTGCAAGACACTTCCCATCCCCCCGCCCCGTGTGTGACACGGAGTAACACCATCTCCCCCCCCCCCCCCCTTGTGTGCCACAGGATCCCTACCCCCCCTGTGTGTGCCACAGGATCCCTACCCCCCCTGTGTGTGCCACAGGATCCCTACCCCCCCTGTGTGTGCCACAGGATCCCTACCCCCCCTGTGTGTGCCACAGGATCCCTACCCCCCCTGTGTGTGCCACAGGATCCCTACCCCCCTGTGTGTGCCACAGGATCCCTACCCCCCTGTGTGTGCCACAGGATCCCTACCCCCCCTGTGTGTGCCACAGGATCCCTACCCCCCCTGTGTGTGCCACAGGATCCCTACCCCCCCTGTGTGTGCCACAGGATCCCTACCCCCCCTGTGTGTGCCACAGGATCCCTACCCCCCTGTGTGTGCCACAGGATCCCTACCCCCCCTGTGTGTGCCACAGGATCCCTACCCCCCTGTGTGTGCCACAGGATCCCTACCCCCCCTGTGTGTGCCACAGGATCCCTACCCCCCCTGTGTGTGCCACAGGATCCCTACCCCCCCTGTGTGTGCCACAGGATCCCTACCCCCCCTGTGTGTGCCACAGGATCCCTACCCCCCCTGTGTGTGCCACAGGATCCCTACCCCCCCTGTGTGTGCCACAGGATCCCTACCCCCCCTGTGTGTGCCACAGGATCCCTACCCCCCCTGTGTGTGCCACAGGATCCCTACCCCCCCTGTGTGTGCCACAGGATCCCTACCCCCCCTGTGTGTGCCACAGGATCCCTACCCCCCCTGTGTGTGCCACAGGATCCCTACCCCCCCTGTGTGTGCCACAGGATCCCTACCCCCCCCCCCCCGTGTGCGCCACAGGATCCCTACCCCCCCCCCGTGTGCGCCACAGGATCCCTACCCCCCCCCCCGTGTGCGCCACAGGATCCCTACCCCCCCTCCCGTGTGCGCCACAGGATCCCTACCCCCCCTTCCCGTGTGCGCCACAGGATCCCTACCCCCCCTTCCCGTGTGCGCCACAGGATCCCTACCCCCCCTTCCCGTGTGCGCCACAGGATCCCTACCCCCCCTTCCCGTGTGCGCCACAGGATCCCTACCCCCCCTTCCCGTGTGCGCCACAGGATCCCTACCCCCCCTTCCCGTGTGCGCCACAGGATCCCTACCCCCCCTTCCCGTGTGCGCCACAGGATCCCTACCCCCCCTTCCCGTGTGCGCCACAGGATCCCTACCCCCCCTTCCCGTGTGCGCCACAGGATCCCTACCCCCCCTTCCCGTGTGCGCCACAGGATCCCTACCCCCCCTTCCCGTGTGCGCCACAGGATCCCTACCCCCCCTTCCCGTGTGCGCCACAGGATCCCTACCCCCCTTCCCCGTGTGCGCCACAGGATCCCTCCCCCCCCTTCCCCGTGTGCGCCACAGGATCCCTCCCCCCCCTTCCCCGTGTGCGCCACAGGATCCCTCCCCCCCCTTCCCCGTGTGCGCCACAGGATCCCCCCCCCCTTCCCCGTGTGCGCCACAGGATCCCCCCCCCTTCCCCGTGTGCGCCACAGGATCCCTCCCCCCCCTTCCCCTTGTGCGCCACAGGATCCATACTCCCCCACCCACATCATTCCTCTTTCCTGTTCTTGGTGCCCCTGCCCTCTCGCCCATTATTTGCCCTTCCTGTGTGAGGTTGGTGGATATTCTTATTAACTTGCCTGACACCCCTGAGTGGTCAGCGCCCCCCCAAATCTCTTGGGGTATAACAGTGACTGGTGTATTCCTGGGTTAAAGGGGTTACCCCGGATACATATCCCCTCCCCCCTCCCTCACTGTGCTGTCCTCAGACCCCCCGCACCCTCCCCGGGGACACCCCGACATTGGCTACCAGAAAGGTCCCGTCCCCTCACTGAACCCCTATACTCTCTGCATTAATTAGAATTAGATTGCAAGCTCCTCTGGGGAGTCGTTGGCAGGGTGGGCCGCGCTGCCTCCTAATTCCTTCTCTACTTTCTCTCCTCCAGTGCTGGGCTTCCTGTGCTGCGGCCTCGGCACATGCGTGTCCCAGAGAGGTACCGGGCGTGCCGTGTGCATGTACCCCTCCCCCTCCTGTGTATGAGTCCTGCCATGCAGCATGCCACCTGTGCCGTGTATATGGAGGCCGCCATTGCTGACCTCAATCTGAGTGGTGCTCCCCTCATAACACTGACCGGGAACAAGCATGTGACCAGTATGATAATGAAGGGAGCTCCGCGGGGGCCGGCCTCCATTCAGCTATCCAGGATAATATTTGCTTTTTGTCTGCTATTAATATGATAAAGAATGAAACGGAATCTGAGATGCTGCTTCTTCGCACCCATGGCAACAGAGCGGAGGCCCCCCCCCCTGCAATCCTCCTCCCCCGCCCCCACCGTCCTCCCATCATCCTCATTTCCCTCCCCCACCGTCCTCCCATCATCCTCATTTCCCTCCCCCACCGTCCTCCCATCATCCTCATTTCCCTCCCCCCCCCGTCCTCCCATCATCCTCATTTCCCTCCCCCCCGTCCTCCCATCATCCTCATTTCCCTCCCCCCGTCCTCCCATCATCCTCATTTCCCTCCCCCCCGTCCTCCCATCATCCTCATTTCCCTCCCCCCCGTCCTCCCATCATCCTCATTGCCCCGTCCTCCCATCATCCTCATTGCCCCGTCCTCCCATCATCCTCATTGCCCCGTCCTCCCATCATCCTCATTCCCCCGTCCTCCCATCATCCTCATTCCCCCGTCCTCCCATCATCCTCATTCCCCCGTCCTCCCATCATCCTCATTCCCCCCCGTCCTCCCATCATCCTCATTCCCCCGTCCTCCCATCATCCTCATTCCCCCGTCCTCCCATCATCCTCATTCCCCCGTCCTCCCATCCATCCTCATTCCCCCGTACTCCCATCATCCTCATTCCCCCGTCCTCCCATCATCCTCATTCCCCCGTCCTCCCATCATCCTCATTCCCCCGTCCTCCCATCATCCTCATTCCCCCGTCCTCCCATCATCCTCATTCCCCCGTCCTCCCATCATCCTCATTCCCCCGTCCTCCCATCATCCTCATTCCCCCGTCCTCCCATCATCCTCATTCCCCCGTCCTCCCATCATCCTCATTCCCCCGTCCTCCCCATCATCCTCATCCCCCCGTCCTCCCATCATCCTCATTCCCCCGTCCTCCCATCATCCTCATTCCCCGTCCTCCCATCATCCTCATTCCCCCCCCCCCTCCCATCATCCTCATTCCCCCCCTCCTCCCATCATCCTCATCCCCCCCCCTCCTCCCATCATCCTCATCCCCCCCCTCCTCCCAATCATCCTCATCCCCCCCCTCCTCCCATCATCCTCATCCCCCCCCCTCCTCCATCATCCTCATCCCCCCCTCCTCCCATCATCCTCATCCCCCCCCTCCTCCCATCATCCTCATCCCCCCCCCTCCTCCCATCATCCTCATCCCCCCCTCCTCCCATCATCCTCATCCCCCCCCTCCTCCCATCATCCTCATTCCCCTCCCCCCTGTCCTCCCATCATCCTCATTTCCCTCCCCCCTGTCCTCCCATCATCCTCATTTCCCTCCCCCCCCCCCCCCCCCCGTCCTCCCATCATCCTCATCCCCCCCATCATCCTCATTCTCCCCGCCCTCCCATCATCTTCATTTCTCCCCCCCCCCCTCCTCCAATCATCCTCATTCACCGTCATCCTCGAAGGTGGGTGAGGGGCTGGATTGTCATGGGCCCCTGGGGGGGGGGGTTGCTGGGCTGACGATCGAGGCCTGGGGGGGTGTTGAAGTGAAGGTCCAGGGGTCTTAGGCTGACACAGGAGGCCCTGGGGTCGCTGTGTTGATGATGGAGGCCCTCAGGGTGGGGAAGAGGGGTTTGCTGGATCTTGATGGTGGAGGCCCCCAGGGGGCGCTAGGTTGATATTGGGACGGAGGGGGGGGGGTCACTGGGTTGATGGTGGAGGCCCTCAGGGTGGGGAAGGGGGGTTTGCTGGATCTTGATGGTGGAGGCCTCCAGGGGGGCGCTAGGTTGATATTGGGAGGGGGGGGTCACTGGGTTGATGGTGGAGGCCCCTGGGGGTCACAGGAGAAACGGGTTATAAGGCAACACAGGAGGTGCCCTGGGGGGTCACTGCAGAAACCGGGTTCACAGGGTGTTACAAGAGGCCCTGGGGTCACTGGGTTGACAGAGGTGACGGGGGAGGGTGGGGGGGGGTTCATGGTAATGGAAGAGCCCCCGAGGGGCCACTATTGGGTTTGCCCGGTTGTTACCAGGTTGGCGGAGGAGGGGCCCCACACAGGAGCGCCGGGGTCCCTGGAAGGCACAGGGGAGTACAGCTTAGACATCATGACGCTTCCCCCATTCTAAGCCGGCACCAATCAGGAGATGACCGCCGCCGTGGCGCGATCGTGAGACAGGTAAAGGTGATGAGCTCCACACAGTACTGTTGCCATGGTTGCTGAGAAGATAGAAATGTATGAGCTGGGTGTAGATTGGAAAAGAGAGATCGTTCTATAATAACATTCCATTCCAGAAGATGGGTGGAGCTTTCTTTGAAGGCTGGACTTGGCCCTGGGGCCGTCATTTGGACAGTGCTGCATACAGAGTAGTTGTCAGGCTCCGCCCTGAATGTATTCTCTGGGATGAGTCCTTCGCTGGTCTGCGGTTGGGAGATCTGCAGGACCGGACTTGTGTCTGGCACTTCTGGGACCCCTCCAGGTGGATTGTGGGTGGAGACGGGGAAATGTCTGCGACATGTGAGGATCTGCCTGTGACTCCGCCCCTAATTCCTGACTCCAGGGAAAGAAGCGAGTTGAGGCGGCCATTGCTGAGAATACGAGATTCCCCGGGAGGGGGGGAGGGGGGTCATGATTATCTCCTGACTTTACCACACTGGAAGCTCCAAACCGGCCAGGAAATGAGCGTTCTTGGCAATGACCACCCTGCATGACGCTTCTCCTGGGAACCCCCTCAGGACGGACCCCGGAACTCGGCACAGGGAGATTTGCAGATTTGGTTGTGCTGGAATTGTATGGATAATAAAGCTTTGTGTATTGGGTTTGTGTTGGGGGTGTTGGCAGCTCTTGGGGTTTCTGGAGGAATTTGTACAATGCACCATTATTTAATTTTTTTTTTCTGTCTGCAGGAGCTGCCACCACCATGAAGAGGAGCATCCCGGGAGAATCTGGAGGAACGGTATGTGTGGTCTGTGATATCCGTGGGGGGGGCAGTCTTGGGATCTCGGTGATGGGAGCGGTCTGGGATCTCGGTAGGGAGGGGGCGGTCTGGGATCTCGGTGATGGGGGCGGTCTGGGATCTCGGTGATGGGGGCGGTCTGGGATCTCGGTGCTGGGGGCGGTCTGGGATCTCGGTGATGGGGGCGGTCTGGGATCTCGGTGGTAGGGAGGGGGCGGTCTGGGATCTCGGTGATGGGGGCGGTCTGGGATCTCGGTGGTAGCGAGGGGGCGGTCTGGGATCTCGGTGGTAGGGGGGAGCGGTCTGGGATCTCGATGGTAGGGGGGAGCGGTCTGGGATCTCGATGGTAGGGGGGGCGCTCTGGGATCTCGATGGTAGGGGGGGGCGCTCTGGGATCTCGATGGTAGGGGGGGGCGGTCTGGGATCTCGATGGTAGGGGGGGCGGTCTGGGATCTCGATGGGAGGGGCGGTCTGGGATCTCGATGGGAGGGGCGGTCTGGGATCTCGATGGGAGGGGCGGTCTGTGATCTCGATGGTAGGGGAGGGGCGGTCTGTGATCTCGATGGTAGGGGAGGGGCGGTCTGTGATCTCGATGGTAGGGGAGGGGCGGTCTGTGATCTCGATGGTAGGGGGGGGCGGTCTGTGATCTCGATGGTAGGGGAGGGGCGGTCTGTGATCTCGATGGTAGGGGAGGGGCGGTCTGTGATCTCGATGGTAGGGGAGGGGCGGTCTGTGATCTCGATGGTAGGGGAGGGGCGGTCTGTGATCTCGATGGTAGGGGAGGGGCGGTCTGTGATCTCGATGGTAGGGGAGGGGCGGTCCTGGGATCTCGATGGTAGGGGCGGTCTGGGATCTCGATGGTAGGGGAGGGGCGGTCTGGGATCTCGATGGTAGGGGAGGGGCGGTCTGGGATCTCGATGGTAGGGGAGGGGCGGTCTGGGATCTCGATGGTAGGGGGGTGTCTGGGCGGTCTGGGATCTCGGTGGTGGTGGTGGTGTGGGGGGGGGGGTCTGGGAGTTAAGAGGTTGTGGGGGGGGGGGCGGTCTGGGATCGTGGTGGTGGGGGGGCGGGGGGCGTTCTGGGTTCTCAGTGTTAGTGGTGGGGGTGGGCCTACAACGATGTTATGTTATTCTGTAAGTATTGATGTAGTGTGGTCTGTAAGGTGGAGTTATCCTTGAAGTCTTTGCGGTGTCCTGTTGTAGATGCCGAGCGCGTCGGGTCAGTTTGGCACTCAGACAATGAAGAAGCTTGGCCATCGGGGTGTGGACTCTACAGGGGAGACAACATATAAAAAGGTAGGTGCCGTCCTCTTATCCTATCAGCTGCTGAGTATTGTGACGTGTTCTCTCACCCGCCTCCCTCCCATAGACCACGTCTTCTGCACTGAAAGGAGCCATCCAGCTGGGGATCACACACACCGTGGGCAGCCTCAGCACCAAACCCGAGAGAGACGTCCTAATGCAAGACTTCTATGTGGTAGAGAGTATCTTCTTCCCTGCGTATGTATCCAATCCGCATTGTCATCCATTGCTCCTCCCCCTTCTTTATACATCGACTCTCCCTCCCACCACTCCACCTTACATTGCTGTATATAGATTATGAGCCCCCCCTATTGTCCTGTACAATACCCCCTGTACCTCCCCACCATCCTATAGATTCTTTACAATTCACCCGGTACTTCCTCAGGGCCCCCCCCCCCAATGTTCCATACATTTTATCCCGGTACTTCCTCAGCGCCCCCCCAATGTTCCATACAATTCACCCGGTACTTCCTCAGCCCCCCCCCCCCCAATGTTCCATACAATTCACCCGCTACTTGCTCAGCCCCCCCCCCCCCAAATGTTCCATACAATTCACCCGGTATTTCCTCAGCCCCCCCAATGTTCCATCCAATTCACCCGCTACTTCCTCAGGGCCCCCAATGTTCCATACAATTCACCAGGTATTTCCTCAGCCCCCCCCCAATGTTCCATACAATTCACACGGTACTTCCTCCGCCGCCCCCCCCCCCCCCCCCCAATGTTCCATACAATTCACCCAGTATTTCCTCAGCCCCCCCCCCCAATCTTCCATGCAATTCACCCGCTACTTCCTCAGCCCCCAACCCCCCCCCCCAATGTTCCATACAATTCACCCGGTATTTCCCTCAGCCCCCCCCCCCCATGTCCCATACAATTCCCCCAGTACTTCCTCAAAACCCCCCCTCAATGTTCCATACAATTCCCCCGGTACGTCCTCAGCATCCTCTAATGCAGTGTTTCTCAACTCCAGTCCTCAAGGCGCACCAACAGGTCATGTTTTCAGGATTTCCACTATTTTGCACAGGTGATTTGATCAGTTTCTTTGCCTTAGTAATTACTACAGCCATTTCATCTGAGGGAAATCCTGAAAACATGACCTGTTGGTGCGCCTTGAGGACTGGAGTTGAGAAACACTGCTCTAATGGTCTCTCTCCGTCTCACCTGCAGAGAGGGCAGTAATCTCACCCCCGCCCATCATACAATGACTTCCGATTTAAGACGTACGCTCCGGTGGCGTTCCGCCACTTTCGGGAGCTCTTTGGCATTCGGCCAGACGATTATTTGGTGAGTATCGGTTACACTGGGACTGAGATGGCGGGGCGCCGTGTGCGGCCAGGAGGTGACGCTTTCTTTTTCTTGCAGTATTCTCTGTGTAATGAGTCCCTGATAGAACTCTCCAATTCTGGGGCCAGCGGGTCCCTCTTCTACGTGTCCGGAGATGACGAGTTTATTATTAAGACGGTTCAACACAAGGAGGCCGAGTTCCTGCAGAAACTGCTGCCTGGATATTACATGGTAGGTGTCACCACATCCTGGGTCATACCATGTGTGCTGGGAGGTGGGGAGTACCCTGAATTGTGTGTCCCATGTCCTGGGTCATACCATGGGTGCTGGGGGTGGGAAGTACCCTGGGTCATACCATGTGTGCTGGGGTGGGGAGTACCCTGCATTAGGTGTCCCATGCCCTGGGTCATACCATGTGTGCTGGGGGGTGGGGAGTATCCTGAATTGTGTGTCCCATGCCCTGGGTCATACCATGTGTGCTGGGGGAGTACCCTGAATTGTGTGTCCCATGCCCTGGGTCATACCATGTGTGCTGGGGAGTACCCTGAATTGTGTGTCCTATGCCCTTGGTCATATCATGTTTGCTGGGGAGTTCCCTGAATTGTCTGTCCCATGGCCTGGGTCATACCATGTGTGCTGGGGAGTACCCTGAATTGTGTGTCCTATGCCCTTGGTCATATCATGTTTGCTGGGGAGTTCCCTGAATTGTGTGTCCCATGCCCTGGGTCATACCATGTGTGCTATGGTTGGGGAGTACCCTGAATTGTGTCCCATGCCCTGGGTCATACCATGTGTGCTGGGGAGTACCCTGAATTGTGTGTCCCATGCCCTGGGTCATACCATGTGTGCTGGGGGGGTGGGGGAGTACCCTGAATTGTGTGTCCCATGCCCTGGGTCATACCATGTGTGCTGGGGGGGTGGGGGAGTACCCTGAATTGTGTGTCCCATGCCCTGGGTCATACCATGTGTGCTGGGGGGGTGGGGGAGTACCCTGAATTGTGTGTCCATGCCCTGGGTCATACCATGTGTGCTGGGGGGGTGGGGGAGTACCCTGAATTGTGTGTCCCATGCCCTGGGTCATACCATGTGTGCTGGGGGGGTGGGGGAGTACCCTGAATTGTGTGTCCTATGCCCTGGGTCATACCATGTGTGCTGGGGGGTGGGGGAGTACCCTGAATTGTGTGTCCCATGCCCTGGGTCATACCGTGTGTGCTGGGGAGTACCTTGAATTGTGTGTCCCATGCCCTGGGTCATACCATGTGTGCTGGGGGTGGGGAGTATCCAGTAGACGTGCTCTTCTGAAAAATTTTGTTTTTCATTCGTTTTTTTGTTTTTCGGGTCATTCGTTATGATCGTGATTCGAAAATAAGAGAGAATAACTATAAAATTATAGATATTGGAATTTCCTTTCAAATTTGGCTGTTGGTGAACATAAGGAATACGAATTATCCGAAATGACAAATGCCGCATCTAAACAAATGGGACGGAACGAATTAATAATAAATAATCATCATCAATAATAAGCTTTTATTATTGTTTGGTTCCATTCGTTTAGCTGCGGCATTCGTTATTTCCGATAAATTCGTATTCGTTACATTCAATAACAGCCAAATTTGAAAGGAAATTCCAATACCTATAATTTTATAGTGATCGTTATTCAGACTTTTTTGAATTTGTGAAAATTCATTATTATTATTATTTTTTATTATTATACAGGATTTATATAGCGCCGACAGTTTACGCAGCGCTTTACAACATTAGGGCAGACAATACAAATTCAAGACAAGACAAATTCATTAAATGAATTGCACATGTCTAGTACCCTGCATTGCGTGTCCCATGCCCTGGGTCATACCATGTGTGCTGGGGGGGTGGACAGAGTACCCAGTATTGTGTGTCCCATGCCCTGGGTCATACCATGTGTGCTGGGGGGGTGGACAGAGTACCCTGCATTGTGAGTCCCATGCCCTGGGTCATACCATGTGTGCTGGGGGGTGGACAGAGTACCCTGCATTGTGAGTCCCATGCCCTGGGTCATACCATGTGTGCTGGGGGGGTGGACAGAGTACCCTGCATTGTGAGTCCCATGCCCTGGGTCATACCATGTGTGCTGGGGGGGGTGGACAGAGTACCCTGCATTGTGAGTCTCATGCCCTGGGTCATACCATGTGTGCTGGGGGGGTGGACAGAGTACCCAGGATTGTGTGTCCCATGCCCTGGGTCATACCATGTGTGCTGGGGGGGTGGACAGAGTACCCAGTATTGTGTGTCCCATGCCCTGGGTCATACCATGTGTGCTGGGGGGTGGACAGAGTACCCTGCATTGTGAGTCCCATACCCTGGGTTATATACTATAAGTGCTGAAAGAGGGGAGTACCCGGAATTGGATGGAATGGACTGGGTTGTGGGTCTTATTCCCCAGGTCATACCATATGTGCTGGGTGGGGGTGGATGCAATACTCCATGTAGTGTCATAGCATGTGGACTACCCTGTGTTGTGTGTCTTATCTCCTGGGTCAAATCGTGTGCATGGGATGGGGTGGATGGAATACCCTGAGCTCTGTGTCCTATCCCTGGGTCATACCACATACGTACGGAGGGTGGGGGGCTTGCAGAGTATCCTGTAGCGTCTGCCCTTTACTCCGGGTCTTACCATGTGTGTAGGGGGTGGAAGTGGAGTACCCTGCATTGCCTATTCCATGTTCTGTGGAGGAGGGGGGGGTGATTATTCTGCATTGTTGTGTCCCTTACATGGTCATACCCTATATTGGGGGGGGGGGGGGGTTGCAATATCCTGCGATGTGTACCTCACCCTTGGTCATACTATGCATGCTGGCGGGTGAACAGAATACCCTGCATTGTGTGCCCCCATGCCCTGGGTCATACCATACGGGGGCAAAGATGGGGTTTTGCTGTAGCCTGCTATGTGTCCCACACCCCTGGTCATACCACGTGTGCTGGGTGGGTACCCTGAGCACCTTGCATTGTGTCTCCCATGCTCTAGACCAGGCGTCTCCAAACTATGGCCCTCCAGTTGTTCAGGAACTACAATTCCCATCATGGCCAGTCATGTCTGAGTTTTACAATGCCTCATGGAACTTGTAGTTCCACAACAGCTGGAGGGCCATAGTTTGGAGATCCCTGCTCTAGACCATACCATGTCTGCTTGGGGGCGGTGTATCCTGTTTGTTTCACGTGCCCTGGATCGTACCATGTGTGCTGGGTGGGGTCGGACTACCCCTTTTGGGGTCAGCATCAGGTAATGGCATGATTTTTTTTTTTTTTTTCTTTTACTCTTTGCTCTAGAACCTGAACCAGAACCCCCGCACCCTCCTACCCAAATTCTACGGACTGTACTGCGTCCAGGCGGGCGGGAAGAACATCCGGATTGTAGTTATGAACAATTTACTGCCCAGGTCAGTGAAGATGCACCTGAAGTACGACATGAAGGGCTCCACCTACAAGAGACGCGCTTCGCCCAAAGAGCGGGAGAAAAGCTTCCCCACCTTCAAGGACTTGGACTTCATGCAGGACCTGCCGGACGGGCTCTTCCTGGACCCGGACATGCACAACGCCCTGTGCAAGACCATCCAGAGGGACTGCCTGGTGAGGGGCTTCCGCCTTGGCTTTGGGTGATCACATGACCTCACCCCCCCCCCTCTTCTGCCTTTATTCACATGACCCATGTCTGTCGTCCTCCCAGGTGCTGCAAAGTTTTAAGATCATGGACTACAGTTTACTGGTCGGCGTCCACAACATGGACCACGCCCAGAGGGAGCACACGGTAACGGATGGAGCCGGAACGCAAGGCGACTCCCGGAAACCACTCACACAGAAGGCGCTCTACTCCACCGCCATGGAGTCCATCCAGGGAGAGGCGCGGCGAGGGGGCCCCATCGAGACAGACGATCAGTAGGTTCCTCCATATACCCCATACATTGCTATAGAAACACTGTGGGGCCCAACAAATCTGCTTTCATTCTAGGGGCTAGCTAAAGGGGTTCCCCTCCCCGTGGAAATTCCTCCTGCCCCAATTCCCCCGCACCTCCTCCCGGGCTCTCCGCCCCCGACACTTCTCCTCTCCCCCGCTCATTCCTCCCGGCTCTCCGCCCCTGATACTTCTCTCCCCCGCTCCTTCCTCCTGGGCTCTCCCTCCCTGACACTTCTCTCCCCCGCTCCTTCCTCCCGGGCTCTCCCTCCCTGACACTTCTCCTCTCCCCTGCTCCTTCCTCCCGGGCTCTCCCTCCCTGACACTTCTCCTCTCCCCCGCACCTCCTCCCGGGCTCTCCGCCCCTGACACTTCTCCCCTCCCCGCACCTCCTCCCGGGCTCTCCGCCCCTGACACTTCTCCTCTCCCCCGCACCCCCTCCCGGCTCTCCCGCCCCTGACACTTCTCCTCTCCCCCGCACCCCCTCCCGGCTCTCCGCCCCTGACACTTCTCCTCTCCCCCCACACCTCCTCCCGGGCTCTCCGCCCCTGACACTTCTCCTCTCCCCCGCACCTCCGCCCCTGACACTTCTCCTCCTCTCCCCCGCACCTCCTCCCGGGCTCTCCGCCCCTGACACTTCTCCTCTCCCCCGCACCTCCTCCCGGGCTCTCGCCCCTGACACTTCTCCTCCTCTCCCCCGCACCTCCTCTCCCCCGCACCTCCTCCTGGGCTCTCCGCCCCTGACACTTCTCCTTCTCTCCCCCGCACCTCCTCCCGGGCTCTCCGCCCCTGACACTTCTCCTTCTCTCCCCCGCACCTCCTCCCGGGCTCTCCGCCCCTGACGCTTCTCCTTCTCTCCCCCGCACCTCCTCCCGGGCTCTCCGCCCCTGACACTTCTCCTCCTCTCCCCCGCACCTCCTCCTGGGCTCTCCGCCCCTGATACTTCTCCTCTCCCCCGCACCTCCGCCCCTGACACTTCTCCTTCTCTACCCCGCACCTCCTCCCGGGCTCTCCGCCCCTGAGACACTTCTCCTCTCCCCCGCACCTTCCTCCCCGGGCTCCCCCTCCCTGACACTTCTCCTCTCCCCCGCTCCTTCCTCCTGGGCTCTCCCTCCCTGACACTTCTCTCCCCCGCTCCTTCCTCCCGGGCTCTCCCTCCCTGACACTTCTCCTCTCCCCTGCTCCTTCCTCCCGGGCTCTCCCTCCCTGACACTTCTCCTCTCCCCCGCACCTCCTCCCGGGCTCTCCGCCCCTGACACTTCTCCCTCCCCCGCACCTCCTCCCGGGCTCTCCGCCCCTGACACTTCTCCTCTCCCCCGCACCCCCTCCCGGCTCTCCGCCCCTGACACTTCTCCTCTCCCCCGCACCCCTCCCGGCTCTCCGCCCTGACACTTCTCCTCTCCCCCGCACCCCTCCCGGCTCTCCGCCCCTGACACTTCTCCTCTCCCCCCACACCTCCTCCCGGGCTCTCCGCCCCTGACACTTCTCCTCTCCCCCGCACCTCCGCCCCTGACACTTCTCCTCCTCTCCCCCGCACCTCCTCCCGGGCTCTCCGCCCCTGACACTTCTCCTCTCCCCGCACCTCCTCCCGGGCTCTCCGCCCCTGACACTTCTCCTCCTCTCCCCCGCACCTCCTCTCCCCCGCACCTCCTCCTGGGCTCTCCGCCCCTGACACTTCTCCTTCTCTCCCCCGCACCTCCTCCCGGGCTCTCCGCCCCTGACACTTCTCCTTCTCTCCCCCGCACCTCCTCCCGGGCTCTCCGCCCCTGACGCTTCTCCTTCTCTCCCCCGCACCTCCTCCCGGGCTCTCCGCCCCTGACACTTCTCCTCTCCCCCGCACCTCCTCCTGGGCTCTCCGCCCCTGATACTTCTCCTCTCCCCCGCCTGCCTGACACTTCGCTCCTTCCCTCTCCCGGCCTCTCCACCCCTGAGACACTTCTCCTCTCCCCCGCACCTCCTCCCGGACTCTCCGCCCTTGACACTTCTCCTCTTCCCCGCACCTCCTTCCTCCCGTATCTCCGCCCCTGACACTTCTCCTCTCCCCCGCTCCTTCCTCCCGGGCTCTCCGCCCCTGACACTTCTCCTCTCCCCCGCACCACCTCCCGGGCTCTCCGCCCCTGGCACACTTCTCCTCTTCCCCGCACCTCCTTCCTCCTGTATCTCCGCCCCTGACACTTCTCCTCTCCCCCGCTCCTTCCTCCCGGGCTCTCCGCCCCTGACACTTCTCCTCTCCCCCCACACCTCCTCCCGGCTCTCCGCCCCTGACACTTCTCCTCTCCCCCGCACCTCCTTCCTCCCGTATCTCCGCCCCTGACACTTCTCCTCTCCCCCGCACCACCTCCCGGGCTCTCCGCCCCTGACACACTTCTCTTCCCCGCACCTCCTTCCTCCCGTATCTCCGCCCCTGACACTTCTCCTCTCCCCTGCTCCTTCCTCCCGACTCTCCGCCCCTGACACACTTCTCCTCTCCCCCGCTCCTTCCTCCGGGCTCCCCCTCCCTGACACTTCTCCTCTCCCCCGCTCCTTCCTCCCGGGCTCCCCCTCCCTGACACTTCTCCTCTCCCCCGCTCCTTCCTCCCGGGCTCCCCCTCCCTGACACTTCTCCTCTCCCCCGCTCCTTCCTCCCGGGCTCCCCCTCCCTGACACTTCTCCTCTCCCTGACACTTCTCCTCTCCCCCGCTCCTTCCTCCCGGGCTCCCCCTCCCTGACACTTCTCCTCTCCCCCGCTCCTTCCTCCCGGGCTCCCCCTCCCTGACACTTCTCCTCTCCCTGACACTTCTCCTCTCCCCCGCTCCTTCCTCCCGGGCTCCCCCTCCCTGACACTTCTCCTCTTCCCCGCTCCTTCCTCCCGGGCTCCCCCTCCCTGACACTTCTCCTCTCCCCCGCACCTCCTTCCAGGGCTCTCCCGCCCCTGACACTTCTCCTCTCCCCCGCACCTCCTCCCGGCTCTCCCTCCCTGACACTTCTCCTCCTCTACTTCCGCCTCTTCCCCTGACACTTCTCCTGAATGCGGGGATTGGAGGAGATGATTGGGTGGGAGTGGTTTCTGCTTGCCATGGTGACTTGTCGCCTGGGATTTGTCGAGCCCTGGAAATACTGTAAGGATGGCCATTGGTCAGATGTCTTTGAGGAATGGTCTTGGTGTCCCCATGCCTCTAATATTGGTCTCCTTCCTCATTACAGTGTCACCACTGAGCAGATCTGACCCAGGGGATAAAAAAAAAATCAGCTCTGTTCCCAGAATGCATTGGGTGCTGACCCTGCCCCCAAGCAATGAGCAGTACTTTAGGCCAGGATGTTGCGGAGGGTGTGAGCGATCTTCTAGTTCTAACGATAATAATGTCCCTTCTTCCTGTAGGATGGGCGGTATCCCAGCTCGAAATATCAGGGGAGAGCGCCTCCTGCTGTATATTGGAGTCATTGACATTCTGCAGTCCTACAGGTCAGTAACAAACCAGCAGGCTTGCCCGTCCACCAATCCGGGGGGAGCCGGAAATCCCTAACTGTGACTGTCTCCTTCTCTCTGCAGGTTCATCAAGAGGCTGGAACACTCCTGGAAAGCTCTGGTCCACGATGGGGTAAGTGACCTGAAAGGGGCGCCGTCGAGTAACACATTAGAGTGTAAGCTCCTCTGATGCAGAGACTGATGTGACCGGCTCAGTGATCTCTGTACTGCGCGGCGGTATATGTCAGAGCTATAACTGATAATGCATTGTGTTTGCCTCCAGGACACGGTTTCGGTTCACAGGCCCGGGTTTTACGCCGAGCGGTTCCAGAAGTTCATGTGTGGTACGGTGTTTAAGAAAGTCCCATGTAAGTTCCTGGGTTGTACGTCTGAGGTAATGCTGAGCTGTGATTGGCTGACTCTGGTCCTATGTAACTCTGGGCCTGTGTTTGCAGTGAAAACGTCGCCATCTAAGAAGAGCCGAACAGTGCCAGGGGGCGTGGCACGGCGAGGGACTCAGGCCATGGTCCCCACCCAGCTGCAGCTGGCTGATGAAAACAGGCAGTACCTAAATCCAGAGGCGGAGTCAGACCAAGGTGAGACTCCACCCCCCCCGCCCCTCCTCCTTTGTCCTGCTCTGTAAGCGTCCTTCTGACCTCCCTCTTCACACAGGCGCTCTGTACGGTCGGCCGGATGTCTTGCCTCGGACGCCCCCCGTAGATGAAGCAGCGAGCGACTCCCTGGCGACCACCCTGTCCACATCCTCACTGGGCAGCGGAGGACTGAACTCTCCTGCACACAGGTAGGTGGCTCCGGTGTGACTTACCTTGGTGTCAGTTGCAGGAGATAAAGATATTGGTGGCTTCTGGACTTATCGGTTTGTCTGTCTTGTAGGTCAGTGGGGGTGGAAGTGCACAAAGCTGAAGC
>JBBGZY010003899.1:0-26642 GCA_037952925.1 Lithobates clamitans | reverse complement strand
GGAAGGAGAATTCAGTTTAGTTCATGTCAGGCGTAGCCTTTTAGTTTATTTGAATATCAGCAAAGACTTCAGGAAGACATAATCTTTGAATTTTGTGGGGTCACGCAAAGGATTTAAAGCATCAAAATGCACCATCGCTAGATGGATAAGACAGTTATAGAGGCATACAGGTTGGCAGGGAGGCCAGCGCCTCTAGTTAGGGCCCATTCAACTAGGGCGATTTTAGCTTCGTGGGCAGAAAAAGCCGGTGCCACTCCAGAATAGATCTGCAGAGCAGCGACGTGGTCAGGTTACTTCACGTTCGCGACGCGTTACCGCTTGGACCTGATTGCTGATAAAGAACAGGCATTTGGACAAAGGTCCTCCAGGCAGTGGTCTCGCCCTAACAGTAAGTTTCTTGCTGATCTCAGAGGCTGTCCTGGAAGACGATAAGAGAAAACCGGAGTAGGACTTACCGGTAACTTTTTTTTCTAGGAGTCTTCCAGGACAGCCTGGTTTCCCACCCAGAGTTTTATAGCTGGTGCAAAGGGGATATACTAATATTATGCCAGTGTGTTATGTCTTTCAGAGCCTTCCGGCAGTTCTTGTGGGAACTGAAGGGGAAGGCCTGGAGGACCTCCTTTTAACCAATGTGTTTCCTGTCCCAGAGGAGGAGCCCTATGTCTCAGAGGCTGTCTTAGAGGACTCCTAGAAAAAGTTACCAGTAAGTCTAACTGTTGTTTTTTCCTATGAACAGTTCGTGTGTGTGTGTGTGTGTGTGTGTGTGTGTGTGTGTGTGTGTGTGTGTGTGTGTGTGTGTGTGTGTGTGTGTGTGTGTGTGTGTGTGTGTGTGTGTGTGTGTGTGTGTGTGTGTGTGTATACGACATAGTGGCTGTTAATTGATATAAACATTTTCCTGGATGGGTGCTGTGTTATCATCCAAAACATCATGTTGCATAGATTTCCACTTAAGTTATGGTTTCAGACCCCTGAAGCCATCTGTCCCATATTTTCTCATACTTGGAGGGACATCCTCTATGGGCGTATACAAGTTTCTTGTACGGTAATGTATTGTTTACTTCCACCATTCAGTCCAAGCTCTGGTGGGCTGGATCTCATCCACATCCTGGCTATGACCTTTCTTGCAGAAAATAAAGTTTTGTGCAAAAATATTTTGGTGAACTTATTTAGTTCTGGAAATATTCCCAGTAAACAGGATTTGGACTGTACTGTTATAGGGGATCCCATGGTGTCATGTAAGAACCAAACCACTTGTGTCCAGAATGTCTATATTTTAGGGCATTGCCAGAAAAGGTGGTAGAAAGTCCCTTATGTTTTGACATAAGTTGCGGGAGAAAGACAATTAATTTTTTTTTTTTTTGCACAAAGTTGTCACTAAATGATATATTGCTCAAACATGCCAGGAGCATATGTGAAATGGCACCCCAAAATACATTCTGTTGCTTCTCCTGAATACAGGGATACCACATGTGTAAGATTTTTTTGGGAGCCTAGCCGCGTACGGGACCCCGAAAACCAAGCACCGCCTTCAGGCTAAGGTAGTGAAATTAAAAATTTACACCCTACCAGTTTCGGAGGCCATGAAATGCCCAGATGGCACAACCCCCCCCCCCCCCAAATGACCCCCATTTTGGAAAGTAGACACCCCAAGCTATTTGCTGAGAAGTATTAGTATTTTGCAGATCTCACTTTTTGTCATAAAGTTTTGAAAAATGGGGAAAAAAAAAAATTTTTTAACTTCATTTTCAAACACAAAATGAGCTGTAAAATACTCAACATGCATCTCAGCAAATAGCTTGGGGTGTCTACTTTCCAAAATGGGGTCATTGGAGGGGGGGGGTTGTTGTACTGGGCAGGGCCATTTTAGCACCTCCAGAAATGAGATAGGCAGTCAAACTAAAAGCTGCATAAATTCCAGAAAATGTACCCTAGTTTGTAGACGCTATAACTTTTACACAAACCAATATACGCTTGACATTTTTTTATTTTTTTTTTTATAACAAAAAGTAGAAAATAGGGATGCACCGAATGGGTTTTTTGGGGCCAAAACCGATACTGAAAAACAGGATTTTTAAAACGGCTTACCTGTAAAATTATTTTCTTTGATGTACTTGAGGGGACACAGAGCCATAGTAATTACTATATGGGTTATAGGCCACCTTTAGGTGATGGACACTGGCACGCCCTAAATTAACAAGTGTACTCCCTATATAACCCCTCCCACTACTGGGAGTATTCAGTCTTGTAGCCAAGCAATACACATGTATACCAAGAAGGGAGGGACCTCTGTGTCCCCTGATGTACCTCAAAGAAAAGGATTTTACAGGTAAGCGGTTTTAAAAATCCTGTTTTCGTTTCATACATCAGGGGACACCGAGCCATAGTAATTGTTATGTGGGATGTCCCATAGCAATGGCAACTGAAGGGAGGGAGACACAATAAAAAGGTATGGCATTAAGAGGCCAGGGGACCTATACTGCAGCCCACAGTACACTACGCCCAAAAGGCAATATCCTCATGACCTTTTACATCGATTTGATAGAATCTGGTAAATGTATGGACTGAAGACCAAGTTGCGGCCTTGCAGATCTGAGCCATAGAGGCCTGGTAACGCACCGCCCATGGAGGCACCAACAGTCCTGGTGGAATGTGTTTTAACATGAAAAGGAGGAACTTTCTTCCTCAGACCATAAGATTGAACAATCACTTAACTAATCAATTTGGTAATAGTAGATTTCGATGCTGCTTGTCCTCTTTTAGGACCTTCAGGCAGCACAAACAAAATATGTTTTTGCAAATCTGAGCGGTTTCCTAAAAATAGGCCTTAGCCGCTCTTACTACATCAAGGGAATGTAGTGCCTTTTCCTTAGATTGAGACTCTGGGGGAAAAAAGGCAGAATAATATCTTGGTTCAAATGAGAACCGGTCATCACGTCCGGTAGAAATTTAGGATGAGGCCGCAATACAACCTTATCCATGATTAAAAATATGGCTCTTTACAAGACAGAGCCGCCAATTCCGATATTCTTCTTGGCAGAAGATATGGCAACCAAAAAGACTATTTTTCTTTAAAAGAACTAAGGGAATTTCCCGTAGAAGTTTAAAAGGCTGATTCTGTAAAGCCAACAAGACTAAAATTCAAATCCCAAGGATTTAGAGGTGCCTTGACAGGGGGATTAATTCTTGTTACCCCTGAATAAAAGTATGCACCAGAGTGAGAAGCAAGAGGCCGTTAAAAAAATATTGATAAGGCCCGAGACCTGGCCCTTGATCGTACTCAGGGCCAGGTTCATTTCTAATCCCATATGCAGGAATTCAAGAATCCTACCTATGACATACTTCCTGGAGTGCCAACCCCTGGATCCATACCAGAAAATATGTGCCTTCCAGATTCTAAGTAACTGACTCTGGAGGCCGGCTTCCTAGCATCAAAGTAGACACTACTGAAGGAGATAACCCACGATCCTTTAGAATGTGGGTTTCAATCGCAAAACCGCTAAATTTAGTGTTTGTAAGGTAGGATGAAATACCGGACCTTGAGCTAGGTCTGGCCATAATGGCAGGGTCCAAGGGACTTCTACTGTCATCTTTATGATCTCGGCACCACGCTAGTGCCACCAGAATCACCTCTTTTCGTTCCTGCTTGATCCTGCGGAGAAGGTGCGAAAGTAGCAGAACTGGAGGAACGCATAGATCAGTGAAAACTGATCCAATGGGAAGACCAAGGCATCTGTTCCGCACGCTAGTGGATCCTTCATCCTAGACACAAAGTTGTCGACTTTGTTGTTACTCTGAACGCGAACAGATCTACGTCCTGATAATCCCATTCTTGACATATCGAGAGGAAGATGTCGGGGTGAAGGGACCATTCTCCCGGAAACAATAGTTGGCGACTTAATAGTCCGCCTGCCAATTCTCTATCCCTGGAATGGACATTGCTGATAGACAAGGTATGTTGCTTTCTGCCCAAGCTGGAAAATGATTCACTTTTTTGGACTGCACAACTTCTTGTGCCCCCTTGTGATTGATGTAAGCCACAGCCGTGGCATTATTGGATTGAATCCTGACAGGACAATTCCATAGCCTGAGCGTCCAGAATTCCAGGGCCAGATGTACTGCCCTAATATCTAGAACATTGATGGACAGGGTCCTTTCTGGTTCTTGGACCTTCCAGAACTGCTTGCCAACCTAGAAGGCTGGCGTCCGTTGTTACCATTTTCCAAGATACTGGTAAAAAAAGAATTTCCATTTTTGGAGGTTGCTGATATTAACCACCAATTGAGGCTCAGACACACCTAGGTGGATGAGAGTATTGGGGAAAAAAAAAAACAAAGCCTGAACCTTCTTGTTCCAGACCGACAGAATAGCGTTTTGTAGCAGTCTTGAATGAAACTGCGCATAAGGAACGGCCTTGAAGGAGGCCACCATTTTCCCTGACAATTTCATGCACATCTGAAGGGAAAGACTTCTTTGCTTTGACAAGTTGAATCAGTTCTTTAATGGAACAGATTCTTGCCTGGGGTAAGAAAACCTTCTTTGTATGGTATCTATTACTAGCCCCAAGTACTGTCATCTCCTTGATGGTTTTAAGGATTTTTCTAGGTTGAGCATCCAACCTAGGCATTCCAGGCAGAGATTCTTTGGTTTAGGCCAGAGACTGACTGATCTACTAAAAGCAGATCTTCTAAAATAGGCTTATGCCCTGGGCCATTAACCTGACTAAAGGGAGGTGTCAGGAATTTTGTGAATACCCGTGGAGCAGTGGCTAGACCAAATGGCAGAGCCGCAAACTGAAAATGCGATTTTCTACTTCAAAGCATAGAAATTTCTGATGAGCAGGAAATATCGGCACGTGGAAATCTGCATCTTTGATATCGATTGATGCCAGAACTCTCCTCCTGGCAAGACCACCGATCGGATTGACTCCATGCGAAAGGACCAGATATTTAAGTGCCGGTTCAGATCTTTGAGATCTAAAAATAGGACTTACCTCCCAGTTTGGTTTTGAAACCGTGAAAAGGTTTGAATAAAACTCTGAACTCTGTTCCTCTGATATCACCTCTTGAGATAAAAGATGATCCAGAGCTAAAAAGACTCTTTCCCCTGGATTTCTGGAAACATTTGATTTTAGAAAACGAGGAAACAGGAATTCTCAGGACTCTAGTTTGTAACCTAGAGAAACTGAGGAAGCCCCCCCCCACTGTCCTGACATTTTTCCTGCCAGATTTGGAAATTGCAGAAGCCTTCCCTCCACCCGAACCAGCGGGGGGCACGCCTTCATAAGGAGGCCCTCGCATTTTGCTTTGCAGGCTACCTACCCCAAGACCTCTTCTGGCCCTGGGACTCTTGGTCTTGACGGCGGAGGCCGTCAAGACTGCCTAGGGGCAGTTGCTCCTGGTACTGGAGAGGAAGCATGCTAAAATGAGAAATGTTTGAACTTCTTTTACTGGCAAAAGAGAACTTTTCCCATAAGAAATCCTTTGGATAGATTTATCCAGATAGTCTCCAATAACCGCTCACCATGAAAAGGCAAACTGGCTAGTTTTTTTACATGGTGCTTCGGCTGACCAATTTACCAGCCACAGGACTCTGTATGTACTAGTCCCAACATAAGCCGTGAGGCTTAAATGATAGAATTTTTCATCGCATCCACCGTAAAACATAGTGCATCTGTTAAGCCATCCCATTGTTGGGCCTGCTGATCAGGATTAATCTTAAGTATCTCTACAAACTGGTCCTTTTATGGACTGAGATACCCCAATTGCCATAAGAATCGGCTGCGCTACTGAACCTGCCAGAGACATGTTTTTAAACAGGAGTTCCAACTTTTTAATTGTTGGATCCTTTATCATTTGTGCATTGTCTATCGGACAAGTGAGATTTTTATTCACCGAGGTGATTGCAGCATTAATTGCTGGAACCTCCCACTTCTTATAGAATTCTTCCTCTATAGATACACTTTATTGGAGGAAAAAAAAAACAGCTTATCCAGGTGTTTCCATTCTGAATATATCAGCTTTTTTAGCCATGAATGGATAGGAAAAGCATCCCCAGACGGGGAAGGTTAGTGATCCCAACCAGAGGTGGGCTCATCACTAGACTGCACTACAGGCAGCAAAAGGGTTAAACAAACCAATCTAGTGAGGGAGTGTACCAGAAATGTGAGATTACTCCCTCCATACTAGGATCCTCAGAACAGGATATAGATTAGTATCTTCCAGGTCTCTTTGGAAGACCTTCCTGATCCCCTGCCTCTTGTACCTCAAAACGAGGGTCCTGAGCACTGGATGGGAATCTGCTATGATTGAACCCACTATGAAAAGTGATCATAGCATCAATCTTCTTTTCCACTAGAAATGGTAGAAGAAAAAAAACCTCCTGTGCAATATACATATACACATACATACATACATATACATACATACACACACATAAATATATACAGGGACTGAAGTGTTCAGCGCTGCTGCAACACCAGTCTCCCCTGACGGCTCATTCTGACCGACCGCATCACTCTCAGTGGAGGATGACATTTTGGACATGGATTTAGGTTGTTTGTAAAATAATCAAACCACTACCACTCAAAGCCTAATGTTCAAAACAGAGGCACTACCAAAAGAATGCATACACTGCTAGGCTATAGTCCAGCAAAAAAAAAAAAAAATGCTGCTATTAATGCCCAGCCTGAAGCAATAGTAATATTGTGTCAAATGCAATGCCTGTGTCGCCAACCTGAAGTAATGCCACCTTTTTGCTCGTGTCCCTCCACAGCCTGCAGCAGCACCCAGTGTGCTTTTAAAAAACTTCCTCCATGTGTTCCTGGCATCAGAGAACGCCGGCGCAGTTAGCCCTGCCCCCCCTGCACTGTTTTACGGCTCCACCCTCCTTTTCAAAAGGACAGGTTTTCCCGCGCGAGCGGCAGGCTATAGGTTCCACTGGAATCCCAAGCCGGTCTGGCAGGGGGAGGGGGTAAAACAACCGCCAGGGGGCCGCAGCGTTTTTTTTTTTTATTGAATCTGGGCCTTTAATCTCCCCGAGGGAGATTAAAGGCCCAGCGCAGGGGCTACCGACAGGAGTACAAGTTACCCCTTCTTACCAGAGGATCTTGCCGCTTTGCCAGAGGAGAAGGAGGAAGTGTTCGCTCTTGACACAGTGGCCGTTTTCAGCATGAGGCGGTGAGTGCTCAATACAGCCCAGGGGAACCTTGGAGGTATCCCGCAATCCTGGACCTGCAACAGCACCCTGCCAGTAAAACTTTATTGGCCTTACTACCAAAAGTACTGGATCCCAGGGTCCAGCTCTCTAGAAAGAGAAGCATTCGCAAGCAAAAACCTTGTTTCTTCAGATACGAGGCCCGGGTACCATTCAACCTGGCCTGAAAGACACTGAATAAATCCAGTCAGCATGGCTAGCCCCAGCAAGGATTGTTCCAGTGGAGCTCAGCACAGCACATCTTTACTCATGACCAACACCTTAGACACTGACGAAAAAACTGAATACTCCCAGTAGTGAGAGGGGTTATATAGGGCAGTACACTTCTTGTATTAGGGAGTGCCAGTGTCCATCACCTAAAGGTGGCCTATAACCCACATAGTAATTACTATGGCTCTGTGTCCCCTGATGTATGAAAATAAATAAATCTTCCTTGATCCTGAAAACCGAAACAGGCTTTTTTTTTTTTTTTTTATCTATTACCCAAAAAAATTATTAGATATACAAAATTGTGTTACATTCGTGTTAATATTCAACTTAATCATTAATTTTATGAAGAAAATACTACAATCCAGTAATGTCAAAAAGTACTTTAATAAAAAGTAACCCATAAAATTGGACAGTGGACACATAAGATAAAAATAAAATAAAGACTGCAGTCAGTGCACATTGCACCACCATACCTAATAAAACAGGCATAAAAAAAAAAAAAAATTAAATAAATAAATATATATTTTTATATTAAAAATGCCAAAGACTGACTTTTTTATATTTTATTAATTTCCAACTTCCATCAGAACTAGTAATTCAGTTCTCTCTCACTAAGGTTTCAGCGGCTGGATGTGCATTAAGTGTATGTAGCTGCGGGTTACATACATAGTCATACAGTAGACCGCACTGTGTTCCAGCCTCGGGTATGGGCGGAGACATCCTGGAACACAGACTAGTCTACAGCAGTGGTGCTCAGCCAATCACAGCAAGCAATGTAGACTAGTCTGTGTTTATGGAAGTCTCCGTCCATACCCAGAACACAGTGCGGTATAGTGTATATAGTACTGCATGTAGAGTAGACAGCCACAGATGCAGAACATACAGTTATGCACATGCAGCAGGCTGACAGCTTAGGGAGAGAGCTGAGAGACAATGACATAGTTTGGCCCAACAACAGAACGTCAAACTATGTATAAGTACCGTATTTATCGGCGTATAACACGCACTTTTTTCCCCCTTAAAATCAGGGGAAAGTCGCAAGTGCGTGTTATACGCCGATACCCTGCGATCCCGAGCTGTCAAAATTTCAAAATCGACAACCGCGATTTGAAAATGGCGCCGCCGGCGCCGAAATACACAGAGCCGGTCCTCGGCTCTTTCCGGCGGCTCTCGTTTACTTTCGGCTCCACTCGTAGTCCCGAGCGGAGCTATCCGAACCTACTCGGATAGCTCCGCTCGGGACTACGAGTGGAGCCGAAAGTGAAGGAGAGCCGCCGGAAAGAGCTGAGGACCGGCTCTGTGTATTTCAGCGCCGGCGGCGCCATTTTCAAATCGCGGTCGGCGATTTTGAAGCCCAGGAAGCAGGGACAGGGGATCGAAGGCTGCACTGGGGAAGGCTGCACTGACATGGCTGCACTGGGGAAGGCTGCAATGATGGGCATTTAAATGTAAGTTTTTTTCCCTTCAACTTCCCTCCTAAAAGTTTTTTTTTCCATTAAAATTCCCTCCTAAATTGGGGTGCGTGTTATACGCCGATAAATACGGTAAGTACTTTAACTAACAACTCTCTAAACTAACCATAACAGAAATATGGCAGAAGGCAGTTATTCAGTTTCTGTAAATATATAACATAGTACAGTGCTACATCTGCTATGCTATAAAAAAATTATTATTTTCTTTCAACTTAAATGAGAACTAGTAGTTTATCCCCAAGTTCTCTCCCAAAGGTATCAGCGGCTGGATGTGCGATATAAAAGTGTATGTAGCTGCGGGTTAGATACATACTAGTCCTAGCCCCAGCCAATAAGATCGGAAGCTAATCTGCTTCCCTTAGAAAAAATCTGTGTGGATAAGGGAAAGAAGAGGGTGATCTCAAAGATATATATAGCACTTACAGAAAGGATCGGCCCGGATATTCCATCATTTATTACAAAATGGGAGAATGAACTAGACAGAAAGACCTTTGTCGACACCCTCTTGGAAAAATTCAAAAATAGACGGAATATCATGAGCTAATCTATCATTTTCAGATAACCATGAGTTAAACCTTTTCCAAACTTTGGAATATATGGCTCTAGTAACTGGCTTCCTGCAATTAACGAGAGTCCTGACTACTTTGTCAGAGAACCCTTGGGCGCTCAGTATCTTTTCTTCAGATACCAGGCCGTCAAGTTTAAGGAAACCACCTGAGGGTGTGATACTGGACCCTGCAATAATAGGTCTTACCTTTTCGGAAGACTCCACGGAGGCTCTGAAACCAGAGACTGTAGCAGGGAAAACCATGGCCTCTTGGGCCAAAACGGGGCAATTAGAATCAGATCTGTCTCTTCCAGCCGAAACTTCCGGAGGACTTCTGGAATCAGCCTGATTGGCGGAAAGGCATAACATAGGCCTGGAGGCCACGGGTTTGCCAGAGCATCGATCCCCAAGGCTTGGTCTGCCGGGTTCATGGAAAAGAATCTCCGTCTTGCGGTTGTTTCGGTTTGCGAACAAATCCGCTACCGGATAACCCCATCTCTTGGTGAGGTCTGCAAAGACTTCGGGATGAAGGGACCAGTTGTCTCGGTCTATCCTGTGACGGCTGAGATAATCTGCCAGGCAATTGTTTTTCCCCTTCAGGTGTACAGCAGAAATGGAGGCTAGATTCCCCTCTGCCCATGAAAGGATCTCCTGGGCAATGGACTGAAGCCTCCGGCTTCTCGTGCCTCCCTGCTTGTTGATATACGCGACTGTCGCTATATTGTCTGACAGGATTTGAAGGTTGTGACCCCTGATCTCCATCTGAAAAGACTGGAGGGCTCTCTGGACTGCAAGCAGCTCTCTTTGATTGGATGAGGCCCTTGCCTCCTCTGGGACTGCCCTCGACACCCGTCTCAGAGAGACCGACTGGTTGGTCTGCAATGTTGACATAGTCTGGAACACTTTGGTAATCTTCTCCTGAGGAAGAAAAACTCTTTGGTTCACGGAGCAAAAATCGTAACCCAGTTAACCACTTGAGCCCCGGACCATTATGCTGCCTAAGGACCAGAGGTCTTTTTCCAATTTGGCACTGCGTCGCTTTAACTGCTAATTGCGCGGTCATGCAATGCTGTACCCAAACGAAATTTGCGTCCTTTTCTTCCCACAAATAGAGCTTTCTTTTGATGGTATTTGATCACCTCTGCGGTTTTTATTTTTTGCGCTATAAACGGAAAAAGACCGAAAATTTTGAAAAAAAAATGATATTTTCTACTTTTTGTTATAAAAAAAATCCAATAAACTAAATTTTAGTCATACATTTAGGCCAAAATGTATTCGGCCACATGTCTTTGGTAAAAAAAATGTCAATAAGCGTATATTTATTGGTTTGCGCAAAAGTTATAGCGTCTACAAACTAGGGTACATTTTCTGGAATTTACACAGCTTTTAGTTTATGACTGCCTATGTCATTTCTTGAGGTGCTAAAATGGCAGGGCAGTACAAAACCCCCCCAAATGACCCCATTTTGGAAAGTAGACACCCCAAGGAAATTGCTGAGAGGCATGTTGAACCCATTGAATATTTTTTTGTCCCAAGTGATTGAAAAATGACAAAAAAAAAAAAAAAATATTTACAAAAAGTCGTCACTAAATGATATATTGCTCACACAGGCCATGGGCCTATGTGGAATTGCACCCCAAAATACATTCTGCTGCTTCTCCTGAGTATGGGGATACCACATGTGTGGGACTTTTTGGGAGCCTAGCCGCGTACGGGGCCCCGAAAACCAATCACCGCCTTCAGGATTTCTAAGGGTGTAAATTTTTGCTTTCACTCTTCACTGCCTATCACAGTTTCGGAGGCCATGGAATGCCAAGATGGCACAAAACCCCCCAAAATGACCCCATTTTGGAAAGTAGACACCCCAAGCTATTTGCTGAGAGGCATATTGAGTCCATGGAATATTTTATATTTTGACACAAGTTGCGGGAAAGTGACACTTTTTTTTTTTTTTTTTTTTTTTCATAAAGTGGTCACTAAATGATATATTGCTCACACAGGCCATGGGCATATGTGGAATTGCACCCCAAAATACATTCTGCTGCTTCTCCTGAGTATGGGGATACCACATGTGTGGGACTTTTTGGGAGCCTAGCCGCGTACTGGACCCCGAGAACCAATCACTGCCTTCAGGATTTCTAAGGGTAAAAATTTTTGATTTCACTATTTACTGCCTATCACAGTTTCGGAGGCCATGGAATGCCCAGGTGGCACAAAACCCCCCCAAATGACCCCATTTTGGAAAGTAGACACCCCAAGCTATTTGCTGAGAGGCATGGTGAGTATTTTGCAGCTCTCATTTGTTTTTGAAAATGAAGAAAGACAAGAAAAAACATTTTTTTTTTTTCTTTTTTCAATTTTCAAAACTTTGTGACAAAAAGTGAGGTCTGCAAAATACTCACTATACCTCTCAGCAAATAGCTTGGGGTGTCTACTTTCCAAAATGGGGTCATTTGGGGGGGTTTTGTGCCACCTGGGCATTCCATGGCCTCCGAAACTGTGATAGGCAGTGAAGAGTGAAATCAAAAATTCACGCCCTTAGAAAGCCTGAAGGCGGTGCTTGGTTTTCGGGGTCCCGTACGCGGCTAGGCTCCCAAAAAGTCTCACACATGTGGTATCCCCGTACTCAGGAGAAGCAGCAGAATGTATTTTGGGGTGTAATTTCACATATTTCCATGGCATGTTTGAGCAATATATCATTTAGTGACAACTTTGTGCAAAAAAAAAAAAAAAAAAAAATTTGTCTCTTTCCCGCAACTTGTGTCGCAATATAAAATATTCCATGGACTCGACATGCCTCTCAGCAAATAGCTTGGGGTGTCTACTTTCCAAAATGGGGTCATTTGGGGGGGTTTTGAACTGTCCTGGCATTTTATGCACAACATTTAGAAGCTTATGTCACACATCACCCACTCTTCTAACCACTTGAAGACAAAGCCCTTTCTGACACTTATTGTTTACATGAAAAAGTTTTTTTTTTTTGCAAAAAAATTACTTTGAACCCCCAAACATTATATATTTTTTTTAAAGCAAATGCCCTACAGATTAAAAATGGTGGGTGTTTCGTTTTTTTTTTTCACACAGTAATTGCGCAGCGATTTTTCAAACGCATTTTTTGGGGAAAAAACACACTTTTTAATTTTAATGCACTAAAACACACTATATTGCCCAAATGTTTGATGAAATAAAAAAGATGATCTTAGGCCGAGTACATGGATACCAAACATGACATGCTTTAAAATTGCGCACAAACGTGCAGTGGCAACAAAATAAATACATGTTTAAAAGCCTTCAAAAGCCTTTACAGGTTACCACTTTAGATTTACAGAGGAGGTCTACTGGAAAAATTACTGCACTCGATCTGGCCTTCGCGGTGATACCTCACATGCATGGTGCAATTGCTGTTTACGTTTGACGACAGACCGCCGCTTGCGTTTGCCTTAGCGCGAGAGCAGGGGGCGACAGGGGTGGTTTTTTTTTTGTTTTTTTTCTTTATTATTTTTTTGCTTTTTTAATCTTACTTTGAAACTGTTCCTTTCATATTTTTTTTTTTAATCATTTTTATTGTTATCTCGGGGAATGTAAATATCCCCTATGATAGCAATAGGTAGTGACAGGTACTCTTTTTTGAAAAAATTGTGGTCTATTAGACCCTAGATCTCTCCTCTGCCCTCAAAGCATCTGACCACACCAAGATCGGTGTGATAAAATGCTTCCCCAATTTCCCAATGGCGCTATTTACATCCGGCGAAATCTAAGTCATGAAATACTCGTAGCTTCCGGTTTCTTAGGCCATAGAGATGTTTGGAGCCACTCTGGTCTCTGATCAGCTCTATGGTCAGCTGGCTGAATCACCAGCTGCATTCTCAGGTTCCCTGTTGAGACAGGAGAGCCAGAGAAAAACACGGAAGACGGTGGGGGGGGGGGGGGGGGGCATTCCCTCCCACGGCTTGTAAAAGCAGTCTAGAGGCTAATTAGCCGTTAGGATTGCTTTTACATGAAAGCCGACCGCTGGCTGAAAAGAATGATACCAAGATGATACCTAAACCTGCAGGCATCATTCTGGTATAACCACTCAAAGTCGTGAATGGCGTACCTGAAGACAAAAAAATGGTTAACAATAAAGCACAGTAAAGTGTAAATAATTACACACCTGAAAAACAAACATGATAAAACATAATAACAATAACAATAACAATAAAACATTGCAGAATAGAATACAGTAAAAAAGAGCAGAACAATAGAGAGAGAGAAAAGAGAGAGAGAACAATAAAACAACAACTATTTTTTTTTATTTCATATTTTTTTTTTTTTTTTTTTACACTTTTTTTGTAACTAACTTTTATAACGGTAACCGGTTCCAGGTTCGGGTCTCTCAAAATGCGATGGCATCTTGGGAGACCCTGTGAAAGTGCGCCTAGTCTGTGCAATGCTGTACCCTACGCTAATACTCAACTAGTGAATGGTAGCGTTCAAAACATTCACCAATGCAAAGACCAGGATTGTCAGGACAGGAGGGACAATAATAGCGGGCGTCACGCCTATATCCGCGCTTGCTGCAGACACGACATCTTTTTTGGGGGGTTCGTTGGGTAGGGGTACTCGGGAGGACATATAAATGCCTCTCATGCAGCCGACTGCATTTGGTTGGGGATGTGAATGAGGGAAGTACGGGCGCTGCAGAAGCGGTGGGTTCCCAATTAGGATTGGCGAATGCAGCAGGAAGGGCACTATGGGCACGACGGGCCTGTGTTTGTCTTTTTGGTGGCAGCGGGACACTACTTGTGCTTGCCACCTCACCAGCTTCAACTGCACTTATGGGACTCGCCACGTCACCAAGTGTTACTGCAGTGCTGGTTTGACTACGACCGGGGTGTACTAGGCCGCTGGCGCTTGCCAGTTCACCAAAACGCTACCAAAAAACTGTTAGCGATCGCAGGGATCAGGCCTGACTCTGCGAACGCTGCAGTTATGCGTTTAGTGTTTTGTAAGTGACAGTGATCGATCGATACTGCACTTGGGTGGGCTGGGCCGGGCGGAGGGGCAAAACGCAGGTGCTAGCATGTATCTGGGCTGATCCCGCTAACACTGCGTTTTTGGGAACCCTAAACTGCTGGTGACGCTAGTATAGATCTGATCGGATCAGATATTGATGCGATCAGATACTATACCACTAAGGGAGGTGTACGGTGTGTGCGTGGGTGTTCGCGGTACTGGCGCTAATCTGACGCTGCCTGGGGCGACGCATATCACCGCCGGGCGATCGGGGGGCTAAACCTTTATTCGGTAATAAACGGCGGGTGCCCTGACACTATAAAAAAATAAACAAACTAACCAGCGTCACCCGTAACGGTTATACGGTGATCAGTGGTGAAAGGGTTAACTAGGGGGCAATCAAGGGGTTAAAACATATTAGGTAGTATATGGGGGTCCCTGACGCTATAAAACGCTGACGGCGAACCTAAATATTTACCTCACTAACTAGCGTCACCAGCGACACTAATACAGCGATCAGAAAAATGATCGCTTAGTGACACTGGTGACAGGGGGTGATCAAGGGGTTAAAACTTTATTAGGGGGGGTTAGGGGGGTACCCTAGACCTAAAGGGGGGTAATACTAACTGCCCTAACACACTTACTGTCACAAACTGACACTATGCAGTAATCAGAAAAAAAAAAAAAAAAAAAACTGCTGGTGTCAGTTTGTGACAGGGGGGGGGGGGTGATTGGGGGGGGGGATCGGGGGGCGATCGGGGGGGGGATTGGGGTGATTTGTGTGCCTGGCATGTTCTACTGTGTGTGTAGTGTTTGTGCACTCACATACTTGTCGTCTCTCCTCGGGCCGGAACCGAAAATACCGACCCGAGGGGAGATTACATCACTTCCTTTGCTGCTGTTTAGCATACAGCAGCAAAGGAAGATTCTCATTGGCCGGCGGCGATCGCGAGGGGGGGGGCCACGAACGGATGGTCTCCCCCTCATCACCGATCGCCGCTGGACAAACGACGACCGCCTCGGGCACGGGGGGGGGGTCCGATCGGACCCCCCACCCGCGGAAGGCAAATCACGTACCCTGTACGTGATTTTGCCTGTCCGTGCCACTTTGCCGACGTACATCGGCGTGAGGCGGTCGTCAAGTGGTTAAGTTAGTTACTTTCTGGGCCGGAATCAAGGACGATTTTTCTTTGTTTATTAGCCAGCCTAGGGACTGTAAGAAGTCCTGTACAGCCTGGAGATCTTCCAACAGCCTTTGGTATGATTTTGCCACTATCAGGAGGTCGTCTAAGGGATAACCGTTATTGCCTTTAATCTTAGAGGAGCCAGCACTTCCCAACACCTTCGTAAAGATGTGTGGGGCTGAGGAAAGACCGAAGGGGAGGGCCTGAAATTGAAAATGTCGGGTCCCCATACCCGTCTTCACTGCCAATCTCAAAAACTTTTGGAAGGCTAGCTGGATAGGGATGTGAAGATAAGCATCCCTTAAGTCCAACGTGGCCATAAAGCAGTTTGGGTATAGTAGGTTTTTGATTGTAAAAACCGTCTCCATACGGAAATGCTTGTATCTGATGGACTTGTCGAAACTTTCCTGCCGGCTTTCTGACCACAAATACATGGGAATAGAATCCCTTGCCCCGCTCCGATCGAGGAACAGGAATCAGGACTTTTTGATCTAATAAGTCTCCGATCTGGAGACCCAGAGCCCTCGCTTTCTCCCGATCTTGTGGAGGAAATGTGACCAACAAACGTTCTGGTGGTTGGTGAACAAACTCCAGCCTGTACCCGTTGGTCACTAGGTCCAGGACGAAGGGGCTCAGAGTGACTGCTGCCCACTGTGGGATGAAGGCCCTCAATCTCCCTCCCACCGGGGAACACAAGTCACTGCGGCTTGGCGGGCTGTTGAGGAGGGTTAAATAGCACTCCCCCTTTGCCTCTGCCTTTGTGCCCAGTCCAATGCTTTTTCGGCCTGCTGTCCTTTTCTCTAGGACTCTGTTGCCTGTTTTGGCCACAAAAAAATTTTCTGGCTGTCTGAACTCTTTTTCTCTGGAAATGCCTTTTTCTTATCAGCCGTGCGTTCCAGTGCCTGCTGTAGACCTGGGCCAAATAAATGATCGCCAGTTAAAGGAAGGCCACAAAGGCGCAACTTGGAGGCCGAGTCCCCTGACCAGGTCTTAAGCCAAAGGCTTCTCCTGGCCGAGTTCACTAGAGCCGAAGTCCTGGCTGACATTCTTACCGACTCAGCGGAAGAATCTGCCAAAAAACCCACTGCCTGAAATAGGAGAGGAAAAGACTTTAAAATTTGCTCTCTGGAGGTACCTGCTGACAGATGTGACTGAATCTGAGTTAACCAAACCTCCAGATTTCTGGCCACACAAGTGGAAGCCAAAGCTGGTTTCAGGTTTCCAACTGCTGAGTCCCAGGCTCCGTGGAGAAGGATATCCCCCCTCTTGTCCATCGGATCCTTAAGCGTACCCATATCATCAAACGCCAGGTCAGAGTTTTTTGAAACTTTTGAAGGGGTGCGTCTAACTTGGGATTCTTATTCCATGGCTGCGCAGTGTCCTCATCAAAAGGAAACCTCCTTTTTAGGTTACTAGAGAAGAATGGTTTTCTCTCAGGATTATCCCATTCCAGTTTAATAGTATCAACCAAAGAACTATGAACTGGAAACACTCTTGATTTTCTCTTATGTAATCCTTTATACATAAGATCACGTTTGGATAACTGAACCTCTCCCTCTTTTAATTCAAGGGTAGTATAGATAGCCTTTAATAAGTCATCTACATCCTCAACAGATAACTTAAATCTTGAGCCTCGAGTGGATTCTCTATCTCTGGGCTCTGTATCTGACCCTGATTCTTCCAGAGAAGAACGGGTAGATCTGACCTCAGCCTCAGAGTCTTCACTCTCTGCCTGCTGCGGAGTGCTTACTGACGCCTTCAGTGAAGACGGACTCTCTGCTGGAGTCTGGAGCTTGTCAATAAGTGTTCTAAAGGAACTGAAGGTGGACGCAAGCTCATCCCTAACAGAAGTAAGCATCTTCTGGCAAGAGGCAACCGGGTCATCCTTTACTAGGCCTTCTATACAGGTGCGACAAACTGCTTTGCTCCATGAGGAGCTCAATTTGTTTGAGCAAACTGCACATTTCCTTTTAAGTGGCTGCGCTTGGGCCTTGTCCTGAGTCTTGGTCTGCAAGACAAAATAAATGACCCACAATGTAATTAAAGCCACACAATCACTCCGTAACACCACGTGCAGGAGGGAGGAAATGTGTCCCCTTACACCCACTACTACAGAGGGGGGAGGGGGAGGGAAAACTCACAGGGATAGTAAGGTGGTGACAGAACACCCCAGGCTTACCTGTGAGGTGCTGGTGTTGGGAACTGCATCCGCTGCCTGTGCAGGTACTGCAGGAGGATCCATTCTGCCCCTCTTGGTCATCCACAGCCTGGCTGCTTAACACCAAGAAACACCAGCAGCCAGCGTTCTCTGTTCGCGCCGTTTATGAAGACTGGAACCTCGTCTCCGGCGCCCGATGATGTCATATGCCCCGGAAGTAACCCTCTCCAGGCACTTCCTGTGGGCCAGCTTGGAGCGCAATAGCTCCGCCCCCTCGAACGCTGCAGCTTCTTCCATTCCTTGCTCAGATCAGCCAGGCTGTCGGCAGGGAAGGACAACCGAAGCTCAGCTGAGCTAGAGTGCAATGCACTGCGCTAGGGGCACGACCTCACACCGGTCCTGGCCCTCTCCAGGCACTGAGGACAGAGAACAGCAACACAGCCAACCTCCCCAGCGGTGTGCTGCTTCTGGCAGAGGAAGAGGTAAGTGATATGCCCCAGAAAAAAGCCATACAAAGCCCCTGTTTATAAGGCCTATGGGAGCAGGTTCCATGAACATATTACCCCCATTCCGGAGGAAACACAAATAACTGACATGGGCCTGGAGGACCGCCCTTTTATCTGGTGGGGGTGACGTGTTTCCTGTCCTGGTAGGAGGAGCCCAAGGTCTCATGGGCTGTCCTGGAAGACGCTTGGAGAAAAGTTGATTTAAGTAACCCAAAAACAACAAAAAAACTGAACAAAAAAAAAAAAAAAATGAGAACTAGTAGTTTTTTCCCAAGTTCTCTCCCAAAGGTATCAGCGGCTGGATGTGCAATAGAAAGGTGTATGTATGTAGCTGAGGGTTAGATACATACTAGTCCTACAGTAGACCGCACTGTTTCGGCCCCGAGTATGGGCGGAGACATCCTGGAACACATCGTGGAACACAGACTAGTCTACAGCAGCGGTGCTCAGCCAATCACAGCAAGCAATGTAGACTAGTCTGTTTATGGAAGTCACCGCCTATACCCAGAACACAGTGCGGTATAGTACTGTAGTATGTAGACAGCCACAGATACAGAACATACAGTTTTGCATTTGCACATGCAGCGGGCAGACAGCATAGGGAGAGACAGTTTAACTTTAGCCCAACAGCAACAAACTATGGTACAGTAGTTCAAAAGCTGGAGTTCTCTTAAATTGAAGTGCAAAAAACTGTAGAAGAAATACAATGAACAACCAACAAATGACACAACTAGACAATTGGAACATACTAGGTAGTCAGTCATACTATGTTGTATGTTCCAATTGTCCAATAGCACAGTCCACAATACCAATTCATTTACTATGTTCAACATGGTAAATGAATTGGTCTATGCTATGGATTTTTAAATCTATTTCAGTAAAAGTGGCAGATTCCGCTTTAAGAACAAAAGCTGTTCAGCTTTCTCACAGGAGAGACGGTTTCTCTTCTCAAGAATATGAGATGCTAGACTGAATAGTCTCTCACTCTCTGTACTGGTGCTTGGGGCAGATAAATATCTGCGTGCAATCAAGGGAAAACGTTCTTTGTTGATGCGCCAGTACTCAAGTGGATTGTCACTTCTGGCAATAGGCTGTTCAGCTAAATAAATGTCCAGCTGTTGGGTAGCTGCACTTGTTGTGGCACCGCTATGGATTGACGTGCATTTGTGTAAAATGTCTTCAAACATATCAGATATGGAGGGAGTGTGTTCCTCTTCACTTGTATGCGACCGTTTCTCACTTTCCTCTGTGAGACACCTCGAAACTCCTTCACTAGATGCTTCCACCACCTCAATTTGTGCCAGTATCATTTCCCGTGCACGCTGCTTTTTCTCCACATTAAAAGTAAAAAAGTTCTTTAAAGCGAGGATCTAGAACTGTTGCAATGCAGTATAGAGGGTTGGACTCGGTGTCTTAAAACCGGTTGGTTACGGCCTCCAGTAGAGTGGTTTTAGCCGTTTTTACGCCATGGTCTGTTTCTACCTCTTTTCCAAGCAGACGCTTCAGTGCAGCAATCAAAGCCTTAGCTGAGCTTATTTCTTTTGTTAACTGTAAAAATGGAGATAGAAGAGAAACTATTTTCAACTAACGTCCACTGATGTGCACTCAGTTTTGCTGGCAGCTCATAATCTGCAATGTATGCAGCTAAAACACGCTTTTGTTCAAAAAGCCTTTGTAGCATATAGTAGGTGCTGTTCCAACGAGTGGCTACATCTTGCTGCAGTCATTTCAGTGCCATTCCAAACTGCATCTGCAAAGCTTGTAATCTGGAATAAGCAGGCGGAGAATGCTTAAAGTAACCCACAATTTTTCTTTCTTTTGATACGATATCAGATATGGGGCGCTGACTCAGCAATCCTTCATTCACAGCCAATTGTAGCGTGCGTGCCATGCACGGTATGCTTTGAAGTTCACTGTCCTCCATTGCCTTTGCCATGTTCCACGCATTATCTTGGACAATCAAATGCACTTTAGACTTCAATTTGCCGAGTGTTAAGCATGGCTTTTAAAGCATCAGATATTGCTGCTGCAGTATGTGATCCAACAAACTCACGTGCATTAAGTAGGACGTTTTGCAATTGAAATTTGTCATCTATCCACTGCACGGTCAGGCTGAGCATGCTCGTTGGACTGACATCTGAACTCCAAATGTCGGTAGTAAAACTGATTGCTATATGTCGGTTGTCATGAGCTCCTGAGTTTCATGTTTTCTAACACGGCTAAACAATTCACATAGACTGGTATCTGCAAAGTAGCGTCTGCTTGGTAGTGAGTAACGCGGCTCAATATGTTGCATGAGCCTACGGAATCCAATGTCCTCCATAACAGAGAATGGCTGGTCGTCGAATGCAATAAATTCCATAATTTTAGCTGTAATGGCATGAGCTTTGGGACTGTCACTTGCATATTTAACCTTTTCAAACACTGTGGCCACAGATGGTGTTAAGCCTGAGGCACTTTTTGAAAGTGGCGCGGTTTTCTTGTAATCAGAATGCTGAACTGGATGATGTGTTTTCAGGTGGTGTATCAAACCTGTTGAAAAATTCTTTGGCACTGTACCCACTCTTGAAATTTGTGGGAGCAAAGAATACAGATTGCAAATTTGGTACCTTTATCAGAAACTTTAAAATATTTACACATTGTAGACATGGTCCACCTTTGCTGGTAACATAGAATAATATCATAGAATGATTTATAGTGGGAGTGAAATCTGAGGGGGGGTAAAAAAAAAAAAAACCCGAAATCAATTTAAAAGCTAAACCCCAGGAGGTAGCTTTAAAAAAAAAAAATAAATAAATAAAAAAAAAAAAATTTAAAAAAAAAAGGCTTGTTTTTTTTCTTGTTTTTTTTTATAGTGCTGCTCTTGGCATGCAAGGTAGTCATGTCTGCACTGCAGTACATCCGACTTGTACCAAAAAAATATTATTGAACTGAATAAATTTGATTTGAAATGGAATGGATTGCAAATTGCATGCTATGTTATTTTGAGCTATTCTATAGTATACGTCATGCGCCTTTGTTGTCATTGAAAAAAATTTGTCACTTTGTCTCACCGTATTATAAGTTATACGACACTGACATGACAGCAAGCGCATTAATTTTTTTAAACATGACAGTACGCAATAACTATAATATATTATGTATAAAATATAATATATATTTACTGCATACTGTCAGGTTTAAAAAATTAATGCGCTTGCTGTCATGTCAGTACTGTATAACTTTTACTACACTGTCAAAATGACATTCAATAACAGCAAGCGCATGAATTTTATACTGTATATTACAGAATAGCTCACAAAAAAAAAAAAAAAATTGCTTGCAATTTGCAATCCATTACATTCCATTTCAAATCGTATTTAATCACTCAGTCAGTTCAATTATCTAATTTTTTTTTGCTACAGATCAGATGTACTGCAGTGCAGACACACAGTCATTTTAAATAGTCAGACTCAGTACTAGAACTATACTAAAATAATCAAGAAATAAAATGACTAGTTTGTTTCTGTCAGTTTAAGAAGGCAAAAGCAGCAATGTTCACCGGCGAATAGTACTGGTAGCCATCCAGGAGTGACAGTGCCCACTCTTGTACTTGAGTATGCTATGTGCAGCCCTCTATGAAGCCGTATCTGACTTCCCAGCAGCGTCTCTCAGGTCCCAGCAGCGTCTCACAAGCACGAGGAGCATCCGCAGGGAAGGTGCCAGTGTTTCAGCAGGGAACGTGCTTACGAGTGCGGCGTTGTGGCGTCTTAACCACGAGGAACGTTCACGTCGCCCACACAACGAGTGACGTCACCTGCTGGGTTTGGAACAAAAGAATCTGGATGCCGCACACTGGATAAAGTTGAAAAGTCTTCTTTATTGTAAAATCAGGATCATCAAAGATACAGGACAATCAGGCAGATGGTACAGACACAGCTGACGCGTTTCACACTCTAGTTTGAGTGCTTACTCATAGCTGACAGATAATGGAAATGACTATCTTATATATCTTTATAAATGATGCCACATGACCATATAATTACACTTGTAATGAATATCAGCTGAAAGCTAATTATATAGGATCTCGGCATCTGCTGTCAAATCAGTGTGTTACCCAATAGAAAAGACTCATATGAATATGACGATAGATAAGATAAGATAGATAAAATAAATGTGTATGGGTGTATGTGTGAAACAAAACAAAAAGACAAAAAAAAAAAAAAAAACACAAGATGTGTATGTGCAAGGAAATGTGATGAAACGATTGTATTAAAACAAAAATGTAAAATAGGGGGCTGATGGATGAATAAATTGTGTATGAGTGGCAAAACGTGTGAAGATATGTATAAAATGTGAATTTATATATGCAGTGCATCGCCATAGTGATGTGTGTGCATTAATAATAAAATGAATAAATGCACAAATACATAATACAATATAATAAAGTGCATTTAGAAGGTGAGATGGAATAAAGTTAAATTAAATAATAAGATGGAATCAAAATCATATGTATGTGTATACCACTTAAGTGTCAAAATATGGAATATATAATGTAATATGCTTCGAGGTTAAGTAGTTAAACACATGTACATACATACATACACATACACACACACATATTTATATTGTGAACAAAAGTAGTGAGTGAAAATGATCCGTAAGAATGACTGAGTAAAAACGACATTGTAGTCCTGTCAAATCGTAGGTAAAAATCGGCATATGTATGGATATATCAAAAATGTGTCAGAACGATCACATTTGAATCTAAAATGCCTTATATATAGCACAGGATCATATGCAATGAATAACGATCCAATTACTAGCCAGTTATATCAAGGACTGTCAAAAAACGAGATTATAACATATTTCAAAATTATGTGATTGAACTCATAAATATATGAGTGTGACAGTAATGTATGAAATATAGGCAAAAGTAATAAGTGAAAATGATCTGCAAAAATAACTGAGCAAAAATGATATTATAGTTCGGTCAGATCGTAAGTAGAGATCGGCATATGTATGGATGTGTCAAAATATATCAATGCAATCGCATTTGAAACTAAAATGCCCTGTGTATGGCACAGGGTCATATACAGTGAATGACAATCCAGTTGCTGGCCAAATATACCAAAAACTGTCAAATAATGGAAATGAAAATCAGTATATATGTGGATGTGCCGAAACGATCAATAATTTGTGACTAAAAAAAAACAGTGTTAAAGTCTTGCCAGATTGAAAGCAAAAAATCGGCTTGAGGATGAAAATCAGCATGTATGTGAGTGAGCCAAAACAATAAATGGTTAAAAACTAAACAGAAAGTGTTGTAGTCTTACTAAGTTAAAAACATAAAAGTCGACGTGTGTGGGTATGTCAAAACGTGTCTAAGCAGTCACTTATTAAAACAAAAATGCCTTGTATATGACACAAGGTTATAAGCAGTGGACAGCAAGCCAACTGCAGACCAGGTGTACAAAAGGCTGTCAAGCCATGAGGGTAAAAATCGGCATGTGTATGAATGTGCTGGAGCAATCAGTGATTAAAATCAAGTGCTCTGCGATGTAATGTGAACCAGCATGTAGTAGACAACAATGTCTCTACGAGCAAATCATTCAATAAGTGAAAAGATAAACATAAAGGGTGAAGCTCAAGAGTTAAATGAAAAATGTATCAGAAGATGTAGCAATGCGATACATAGTATTTTTTTTTTTTTTTTGTAAATTTCTTTTTATTTCAAGTTTTTTACCAAACAATACAGAAAAAGAACAAAAAAAAAAACAAAAAAACAGTTGGTTGCATACAGGTTATCCATATCACGACAGTAATATAAATGTAGCAGTCTGTGGGATTGTCCAAACATGGAGTAGGTTTAAAATCTTAAGGCTTTCCTCTTCTGATTATGCTATACATAGACATCTAGCAACTGTTAGAGGCCCAAATTAACAAAGCAGCGGGCTATAGCGGGTGCACCATTATTCAGTCATCCAAACCAGTTTACTATTATATCAGTTTATCATTGTGCAATGTTCATTGTTTTCAACCACTTGCTCCAGACTTTGTCAAATTTCAAGGGGCAACCTCTATTTGCGTACGTATCCTTATAAAGCGGGAGGCTACTGTTGACCAGGCCTTCCCACTGTTTACTGGAAGGGGGGTTAGGTTTTTTCCACTGCATTGCAATATTTTTCCTAGCATAAAGTAATAGTAGCCCAATCATAGTGCGTTTGGCTATTGATGGGACCACATTTTCTATCAATCCTAGTATGCATATGTCCATTGTCAATGGTAAGTTGGTGGAAGCAACTTTGTTGGTTAAATTAAGCACCTCCCTCCAGTACTGTTGAATCCCCGGACGATTCCAGAAAATATGTGAGAAGTCTCCTGGTGAGACACCACATCGCCAACAATCAGAGGTATGATTGGGGTTCATCAAATGTAGCCTGTGGGGGGTAAAATATGCCCTATGCACAATTTTGAATTGTACTAATTTGTCACGTATGGACACTAGTGATCTGAAAGGAAAGTCCCAGACATCGTCCCAGTCGTCATTATCCAACACAGGAATATCGTGTTGCCAACGGGACCAGAGCCTATCCAGAGGTGGTAAAGAGACAAGGATCAGATGCGCGTAAAGGCGTCATGTAGGTTTCTCAGCGCAGCCAGACCTAAGCATCTTCTCCAGCTCGGATTGAATGAGGGTGCAAGAAGAGTGCGGGAATTGGGCCGCGAATGCATGCGCTAGTTGGAAATAACGGAACTGATAATGTTTCGGTAGATTATATAGTGAGGAGAGCTGAGAGAATGAAAGCAGAGATGACTGAGATACAACTTGTGAGACCAATTTAATCCCGTACTTGGTCCATGCCCGGGGATCTATGAGTTTGTTAATGTGCGATAAATATGGGTTTAGCCACAAAGGGGCATTAGGAGAAATTTCTGATTGATTATGTTTCCCGATGTTTAGACCCATGCGCCAAGCTCGTAAGGTAGTAAGCATGGAGGGGGTTAATGGGTGGGTGGCACGTGAGCCCCTATATATTAAAAATTGAAGGGTCTCCCAGGAACCCACCACTGTGGCCTCTAGTGCTGAAGCTGCATTAGTTTTGTCAGGGTTTAACCACCAAACCACCGTTACCAGCTGAGTGGCCAGGAAATATTTGTAGCAGTCCGGGAATGCCATGCCACCCTGAGACGATGGTCTCATCAGGGTCGACAGTTTATATCTAGGCGGAGCGGGACCCCATAGAAAATTGGAGAATTTTTGGTTAAGTTTGGTGAAAAATGATTTGGGAATCCACTGCGGAGAGTGGCGGAAAAGGTAAGTAAATTTGGGAATAATTTTCATCTTGACGAGATTGACTCTACCCCAAAGTGATAGAGGCAGATTACTCCATGCTTTAAGTTTGATACATAGTATCTTATAAGGATAACAGTGTGTGTGCAGAGTGTGAACCAGTTTATGAAAATAGGGCACTGCGGAGAAACAGAAAAAGGATCAGATCGAAATGAAAAGTCATATTTAAATTGTCATGGACACAAAATATATTAAATTTTGTTCTCGTGGTGCCCCATATAAAAATTTATTTTTGACAATAAATAACAGCAAATGCCGAAACTGCTGAGCAACCGACCATCTAGTTTCCAATGCTAAAAATGTGAAGAAGCTATAGACACACTAATACATGACCTAAATAATGATATGATATCCGGCAAATAGAGAATTTTTTTCAATGCATAGGCAGGCACGTTGCGGATCCAATCTAAAAGGATGGTAAAAGTATATCACTATGCTATATGTTACAATGAGACAGATCATACAATAACGTCTAAACTAGCCATACAACTACTGTGCACATACGTGCTATATATATATATATATATATATATATATATATATATATATATATATATATATATATATATATATATATATATATATATATATATATATATATATATATATATATATATACACAGGACTACAATGTCGTTTTTACATAGATTAGATAGATTAGATAGATAGATTTAACTACTTAACCTCGAAGCATATTACATTATATATTCCATATTTTGACACTTAAGTGGTATACACATACATATGATTTTGACTCTATCTTATTATTTAATTTAACTTTATTCCATCTCACCTTCTAAATGCACTTTATTATATTGTATTATGTATTTGTGCATTTATTCATTTTATTATTAATGCACACACATCACTATGGCGATGCACTGCATATATAAATTCACATTTTATACATATCTTCACACGTTTTGCCACTCATACACAATTTATTCATCCATCAGCCCCCTATTCCACATTTTTGTTTTAATACAATCGTTTCATCACATTTCCTTGCACATACACATCTTGTG
>JBBGZY010003898.1:27500-47166 GCA_037952925.1 Lithobates clamitans | reverse complement strand
TTCTCCGCACACCGCGTGCAAACTGTGACCTGTATATATGTATTGTGGATAACGAAGACAAAGCAATATTCTTTTATTCTTCTTCAGGCCATTCAGACAGGTGATATAGGATTCAATCAGAGAGAGAGAGACTGAAGGCGATGTGCAGGGGAAAAGGTCTCCAGGGTTGCAAATAGCGATAGGTGATGGGCAGCAGACAGCAGGGCAGGGGCGGCGGGGGAGGGGCAGAAGAGGGGCGGAATACGGGGGGGGGGGGAGATTCAGCAGAGGGCCGGCAGACGGCAGGGGAGGGGCGGAAGAGGGGCGGCAGGGGAGGGGCGGAGGAGGGGCGGCAGGGGAGGGGCGGAGGAGGGGCGGCAGGGGAGGGGCGGAGGAGGGGCGGAAGAGGGACGGCAGGGGAGGGGCGGAAGAGGGACGGCAGGGGAGGGGCGGAAGAGGGACGGCAGGGGAGGGGCGGAAGAGGGACGGCAGGGGAGGGGCGGAAGAGGGACGGAAGAGGGACGGCAGGAAGAGGGACGGCAGGGGAAGGGCGGAAGAGGGACGGCAGGGGAGGGGCGGAAGAGGGACGGCAGGGAGGGGCGGAAGAGGGACGGCAGGGGAGGGGCGGCGCAGGGGAGGGGCGGCAGACGGCGGGGGAGGGGCGGAAGAGGGACAGCAGGGAGGGTCGGCAGACGGCAGGGGAGGGTCGGAAGAGGGGCAGCGCAGGGGAGGGTCGGGGGGAGAGGCGGCAGACGGCGGGGGAGGGACGGCGGGGGAGGGACGGCAGAGGGACGGCGGGGGAGGGACGGAAGAGGGGCGGAAAAGGGGCGGGAGGGGAGGAAGAGGGGCGGCAGGGGAGGGGCGGAAGAGGACGGCAGGGGAGGGGCGGAAGAGGGACGGAAGAGGGACGGCAGGGGAGGGGCGGAGAGGGACGGCAGGGGAGGGGCGGAAGAGGGACGGCAGGGGAGGGGCGGAAGAGGGACGGCAGGGGAGGGGCGGAAGAGGGACGGCAGGGGAGGGGCGGAAGAGGGACGGCAGGGGAGGGGCGGAAGAGGGACGGCAGGGGAGGGGCGGAAGAGGGACGGCAGGGGAGGGGCGGAAGAGGGACGGCAGGGGAGGGGCGGAAGAGGGACGGCAGGGGAGGGGCGGAAGAGGACGGCAGGGGAGGGGCGGAAGAGGGACGGCAGGGGCGGAAGAGGGACGGCAGGGGAGGGGCGGAAGAGGGACGGCAGACGGCGGAAGAGGGACAGCAGGGGAGGGACGGCAGACGGCAGGGGAGGGTCGGAAGAGGGGCAGCGCAGGGGAGGGGCGGGGGAGGGGCGGCAGACGCGGGGGAGGGGCGGCAGAGGGACGTCAGGGGAGGGGCGCAGACGGCAGGGGAGGGGCGGCAGACGGCAGGGGAGGGGCGGCAGACGGCAGGGGAGGGGCGGCAGACGGCAGGGGCGGCAGACGGCGGGGGAGGGGCGGCAGACGGCGGGGGAGGGGCGGCAGAGGGACGGCGGGGGAGGGGCGGCAGACGGCAGGGAGGGTCGGCAGAGGGACGGCAGGGGAGGGTCGGCAGAGGGACGGCAGGGGAGGGTCGGCAGAGGGACGGCGGGGGAGGGTCGGCAGAGGGACGGCGGGGGAGGGTCGGCAGAGGGACGGGCGGGGGAGGGTCGGCAGAGGACGGCAGGGGAGGGTCGGCAGAGGGACGGCAGGGGGAGGGTCGGCAGAGGGACGGCAGGGGAGGGTCGGCAGAGGGACGGCAGGGGAGGGTCGGCAGAGGGACGGCAGGGGAGGGTCGGCAGAGGACGGGCAGGGGAGGGTCGGCAGAGGGACGGCAGGGGAGGGTCGGCAGAGGGACGGCAGGGGGGGGGCGGCAGAGGGACGGCAGGGGAGGGTCGGCAGAGGGACGGCAGGGGAGGGTCGGCAGAGGGACGGCAGGGGAGGGTCGGCAGAGGGGGAGGGTCGGGGGAGGGGCGGCAGACGGCGGGGGAGGGGCGGCAGACGGCGGGGAGGGGCGGCAGACGGCGGGGGAGGGGCGGCAGACGGCAGGGAAGGGGCGGCAGGGAAGGGGCGGCAGACGGCAGGGGAGGGGCGGAAGAGGGACGGCAGGGGAGGGGCGGAAGAGGGACGGCAGGGGAGGGGCGGAAGAGGGACAGCAGGGGAGGGACGGCAGACAGCGGGGGAGGGGCGGCAGACGGACGGCAGGGGAGGGGCGGGAGGGGAGGGGCAGAAGAGGGATGGGAGGGGCGGAAGAGGGACGGCAGGGGAGGGTCGGAAGAGGGGCAGCGCAGGGAGGGTCGGGGGAGAGGCGGCAGACGGCGGGGGAGGGGCGGCAGACGCGGGGGAGGGGCTGCAGACGGCAGGGGAGGGACGGCAGGGGAGGGACGGCAGAGGGACGGCAGGGGAGGGACGGCAGAGGGACGGCAGGGGAGGGGCGGCAGGGGAGGGGCGGCAGACGGCGGGGGAGGGGCGGCAGACGGCAGGGAAGGGGCGGCAGAGGGACGGCAGGGGGACGGCAGGGGAGGGGCGGCAGAGGGACGGCAGGGGAGGGGCGGGGGAGGGGCGGCAGAGGGACGGCAGAGGGACGGCAGGGGGAGGGGCGGCAGGAGAGGGGCGGCAGAGGGACGGCAGGGGAGGGGCGGCAGGGGAGGGGCGGCAGGGGAGGGGCGGCAGGGGAGGGGCGGCAGGGGAGGGGCGGAAGAGGGGCGGCAGGGGAGGGGCGGAAGAGGGGCGGCAGGGGAGGGGCGGAAGAGGGGCGGCAGGGGAGGGGCGGAAGAGGGGCGGCAGGGGAGGGGCGGAGAGGGACGGCAGGGGAGGGGCGGAAGAGGGACGGCAGGGGAGGGGCGGAAGAGGGACGGCAGGGGAGGGGCGGAAGAGGGACGGCAGACGGCAGGGGAGGGTCGGAAGAGGGGCAGCGCAGGGGGAGGGGTGGCAGACGCGGGGGAGGGGCGGCAGAGGGGCGGCAGGGGAGGGGCGGCAGAGGGACGGCATGGGAGGGGCGGCAGGGGAGGGGCGGCAGAGGGACGGCAGGGGAGGGTCGGAAGAGGGGCAGCGCATGGGAGGGTCGGGGGAGGGACGGCAGACGCGGGGGAGGGGCGGCAGAGGGACGGCAGGGGAGGGGCGGCAGAGGACGGCAAGGGAGGGGCGGCAGAGGGACGGCAGGGGAGGGACGGCAGGGGAGGGACAGCAGACGGCAGGGGAGGGTCGGAAGAGGGGCAGCGCAGGGGAGGGTCGGGGGGAGGGGCGGCAGACGCGGGGGAGGGGCGGCAGAGGGACGGCAGGGGAGGGGCGGCAGAGGGACGGCAGGGGAGGGGCGGCAGAGGGACGGCAGGGGAGGGGCGGCAGAGGGACGGCAGGGGAGGGGCAGCAGGGGAGGGGCAGCAGGGGAGGGACAGCAGGGGAGGGACAGCAGGGGAGGGACAGCAGGGGAGGGACAGCGGGGGAGGGACAGCAGGGGAGGGACAGCAGGGGAGGGACAGCAGGGGAGGGACAGCAGGGGAGGGACAGCAGGGGAGGGACGGCAGACGGCAGGGGAGGGTCGGAAGAGGGGCAGCGCAGGGGAGGGTCGGGGGAGGGGCGGCAGACGCGGGGGAGGGGCGGCAGAGGGACGGCAGGGAGGGGCGGCAGAGGGACGGCAGGGGAGGGGCGGCAGAGGGACGGCAGGGGAGGGGCGGCAGAGGGACGGCAGGGGAGGGGCGGCAGAGGGACGGGCGGAAGAGGGGCGGCAGGGGAGGGGCGGAAGAGGGGCGGAAGAGGGACGCAGGGGAGGGACGGCAGGGAGGGGCGGAAGGGGAGGGACGGCAGGGGAGGGGCGGAAGAGGGACGGCAGGGGAGGGGCGGAAGGGGAGGGACGGCAGGGGAGGGGCGGAAGAGGGACGGCAGGGGAGGGGCGGAAGGGGAGGGACGGCAGGGGAGGGGCGGAAGAGGGACGGCAGGGGAGGGGCGGAAGAGGGACGGCAGGGGAGGGGCGGAAGAGGGACGGCAGGGGAGGGGCGGAAGAGGGACGGCAGGGGAGGGGCGGGAGGGGAGGGCAGAAGAGGGATGGGAGGGGCGGAAGAGGGACGCAGGGGAGGGGCGGAAGAGGGACGGCAGGGGAGGGGCGGAAGAGGGACGGCAGGGGAGGGGCGGAAGAGGGACGGCAGGGGAGGGGCGGAAGAGGGACGGCAGGGGAGGGGCGAAGAGGGACGGCAGGGGAGGGGCGGAAGAGGGACGGCAGGGGAGGGGCGGAAGAGGGACGGCAGGGGAGGGGCGGAAGAGGGACGGCAGGGGAGGGGCGGAAGAGGGACGGCAGGGGAGGGGCGGGAGGGGAGGGGCAGAAGAGGGATGGGAGGGGTGGAAGAGGGGCAGCGCAGGGGAGGGGCAGCGCAGGGGAGGGGCGGCAGGGGAGGGGCGGAAGAGGGGCAGCAGACGGCAGGGGAGGGGCGGCAGACGGCAGGGGAGGGGCGGAAGAGGGGCAGGGGAGGGGCGGCAGACGGCAGGGGAGGGGCGGAAGAGGGGCAGCAGACGGCAGGGAAGTGGGGATGATCAGAAGACCGCAGGGGGGGGGGGATTCAGTGGGGGGGGCAGCAGACCGCGCGGGGGGGGGGCAGCAATTCAGAGGGGGGGGGTCAGCAGGTTATAGGTACATTTACCCGCTTGGTCGGTGAACTCTCGGCTCCAGTCCTCCTCCTCCACGGCCTCCGGCTCTTGTGCCAGGAACTCTTCTGTCCAGTTCTCAGACAGAGCCAAATCTGCCACCCCGGGAGCTTCATAGAGAGGAATGAGAAGATCTGTCAGTCTGCACTCAGCCACACACAATACAATCACATTGTGTCCCCCACATTGAATTAGTGATTGTAAACCCTCCATAGCCCCAGTGAGGTGACCGGCCTCAGGTGATACACAGAGATGAGACAAATCCTCCTACATAAGTTGTACCCGTTTATCTGCCGTCTTCTCTTCTCTACAGCCAAAGTGCTCAATTTTATTAGGTTTGTCTGAGAGTTCAGAAAAAAAAAAAAAGATGGAGGAGGGAGAGCTGAAATTACACTCTGCAGAGCTCAGTGAGGAGAACTCAGAGCTGATCACAGGGAAGGGACCCCCCCCCCCCCTTCACAGAGCTGAGGCTGCCAATCACGGGCTGTGTGCTGGAGCTCCCGCCCCTGTCACCTTTTATCTCTTGGTGTCAGGAAAACTGGTCAGAAGTGACTCACACTGATAGCAGAGGAAGGAGGCAGCAGATGTAGATATATAGTACAATTATAAACAAATAATAATAAAGAATACAAATAAATAAAAGGGGGTTTCCTATGGCGGGGGAGTGGGGGAGGGGCTCGCACCTCGCAGGGGTTGGGGGCGGAAGCTGCTTTGTTCGATCTGCTGCATCTCTGCCAGGAGGCCGTCCATCTTGAAGGTGTGCGGGGCGCGGGTGTGCAGAGACGGCACACGGGAGTGCAGGAACTCCGACACCAGCTGGGGACACAAAAGAAGAAGTGAGGGGGGGGAGGGGGGGGTCACAGAATCCACAACAGACCAGTCTTGGGGCTCAAACACACAGATGTACAATAATCCTCTCCATCCGATCTACAGATCCCCACCCCCGACATATACAGGTGTCCCAAATGTAACCATTCTGTACTGAGAGCGCACAGCCTTACAGAGGGATGGGGGGGCCGACAAAGGTAGAGGGGGGACAGAGGGATAGGGGGGGCCGACAAAGGTAGAGGGGGGGACAGAGGGATAGGGGGGCCGACAAAGGTAGAGGGGAGGACAGATTGATAGGGGGGGGGCCGACAAAGGTAGAGGGGGGACAGAGGGATAGGGGGGGGGCCGACAAAGGTAGAGGGGGGACAGAGGGATAGGGGGGGCCGACAAAGGTAGGAGGGGGGACAGAGGGATGGGGGGGCCGACAAAGGTAGAGAGGGGACAGAGGGATAGGGGGGCCGACAAAGGTAGAGGGGGGACAGAGGGATAAGGGGGGCCACAAAGGTAGAGGGGGGACAAAGGGATAGGGGGGGGCCGACAAAGGTAGAGGGGGGACAGAGGGATGGGGGGGGGCCGACAAAGGTAGAGGGGGGACAGAGGGAGTGGGGGGGCCACAAAGGTAGAGGGGGGACAGAGGTAGAGGGGGGACAGAGGGATAGGGGGGGCCACAAAGGTAGAGGGGGGTCAGAGGGATAGGGGGGCCGACAAAGGTAGAGGGGGACAAAGGGATGGGGGGGGCCGACAAAGGTAGAAGGGGGACAGAGGGATGGGGGGGGGGCCGACAAAGGTAGAGGGCCGACAAAGGTAGAGGGGGGGCCACAAAGGTAGAGGGGGGACAGAGGGATAGGGGGGCGACAAAGGTAGAGGGGGGGGCAGAGGGATAGGGGGGCCGACAAAGGTAGAGGGGGGACAAAGGGATAGGGGGGGCCGACAAAGGTAGAGGGGGGACAGAGGGATGGGGGGGGGCCGACAAAGGTAGAGGGGGGACAGAGGTAGAGGGGGGACAGAGGTAGAGGGGGGACAGAGGTAGAGGGGGGACAGAGGTAGAGGGGGGACAGAGGTAGAGGGGGGACAGAGGTAGAGGGGGGACAGAGGGATAGGGGGGGGCCACAAGGTAGAGGGGGGTCAGAGGGATAGGGGGGCCGACAAAGGTAGAGGGGGGACAAAGGGATAGGGGGGGGCCGACAAAGGTAGAAGGGGGACAGAGGGATGGGGGGGGGCCGACAAAGGTAGAGGGGGGACAGAGGGATAGGGGGGGCCGACAAAGGTAGAGGGGGGGCCAGAGGGATAGGGGGGGCCGACAAAGGTAGAGGGGGGACAAAGGAATAGGGGGGGCCGACAAAGGTAGAGGGGGGACAAAGGGATAGGGGGGGCCGACAAAGGTAGAGGGGGGACAAAAGGGATAGGGGGGCCGACAAAGGTAGAGGAAGGACAGAGGGATAGGGGGGGCCGACAAAGGTAGAGGGGAGGACAGAGGGATAGGGGGGGGGGCCGACAAAGGTAGAGGGGGGACAGAGGGATAGGGGGGCCGACAAAGGTAGAGGGGGGGACGACAAAGGTAGAGGGGGGACAGAGGGATAGGGGGGGGCCGACAAAGGTAGAGGGGGGACAGAGGGATGGGGGGGGCGACAAAGGTAGAGGGGGGACAGAGGGATGGGGGGGGGCCGACAGAGGTAGAGGGGGGACAGAGGTAGAGGGGGGACAGAGGTAGAGGGGGGGCCACAAAGGTAGAGGGGGGTCAGAGGGATAGGGGGGCCGACAAAGGTAGAAGGGGGACAGAGGGATGGGGGGGGGGCGACAAAGGTAGAGGGGGGACAGAGGGATAGGGGGGCCGACAAAGGTAGAGGGGGGACAGAGGGATAGGGGGGGCCGACAAAGGTAGAGGGGGGACAGAGGGATAGGGGGGGGGCCGACAAAGGTAGAGGGGGGACAGAGGGATAGGGGGGCCGACAAAGGTAGAGGGGGGGACAGAGGGTTAGGGGGGCCGACAAAGGTAGAGGGGGGACAGAGGGGATAGGGGGGGGCCGACAAAGGTAGAGGGGGGGGGCCGACAAAGGTAGAGGGGGGACAGAGGGATGGGGGGGCCGACAAAGGTAGAGGAAGGACAGAGGGATAGGGGGGGCCGACAAAGGTAGAGGGGGGACAGAGGGATAGGGGGGGGCCGACAAAGGTAGAGGGGGGACAGAGGGATAGGGGGGGGGCCGACAAAGGTAGAGGGGGGGACAGAGGGATAGGGGGGGCCGACAAAGGTAGAGGGGGGACAGAGGGATAGGGGGGGGGCCGACAAAGGTAGAGGGGGGACAGAGGGATAGGGGGGGCCACAAAGGTAGAGGAGGGACAGAGGGATAGGGGGGGCCGACAAAGGTAGAGGAAGGACAGAGGGATAGGGGGGGCCGACAAAGGTAGAGGGGGGACAGAGGGATAGGGGGGGCGACAAAGGTAGAGGGGGGACAGAGGGATGGGGGGGGCGACAAAGGTAGAGGAAGGACAGAGGGATAGGGGGGGCCGACAAAGGTAAAGGGGGGACAGAGGGATAGGGGGGCCGACAAAGGTAGGAGGGGGTGTCGCTCACACAGATCGCACTGCGGTGTACACCCACATGGGGGGCGTGTTCAGGTGTTCTGTACCGCCCCATTCATGTCACCTGGGATGCAGCCGCTGTGCTGCCCCCCCCCATATGACACCCATGAGAGGGCGTGTAGCAGAACTCACACTGTCTGCATTCCGGGGCCCACTTGCAGGCATTTCCTCTCACTTCCTGTTTGGCTATGGGGGACAGGAAGTGAAGGGAAATCTCTGCACTGGGGACACTGATGACAAATATTGGCACAATATTGATTGGAATCGGAGTGAAGACGATGAGAAGTTCCGATCGTCTATACCCCTCCCCCTCCTCTAATGTGATGTCACCTGATCAGGCACCCGCATTTACCACCCCCACCCCCCCCCCCCCCATTTCCCTGGGGAGCTTCCAGCAAAGCCGTGTTCTCATCCCCCCCTTCCCATCCAATCACAGGAGGACAGAGACCGCCCCTTTTTTATATATAGAGGCAACACTTTATTTTTAGAAGTGACGGGAAATCCCCCCGAGGGGACACCGATGATGAGAGGTTAGAACTCCTCCCCCTTACAAAATGAGAAAAAATAAAGTTTTGCCTTCAGTTCTATTCTATGAAATGCATTTCCTCCAATCACAGAAACACCGATCCTGCCAGAAATCCAGCGCCCGTGTCACTTCCTGTGGACGGATCTGACATTGGGGTTCTCAGCGCTCTTCTGTGATCTACAAAGCAACTTCCTCTTTCTGTAACAGAGATGAGGATGGGGGAGGTGCCTGTAGACCGAATCAGAAGAGAATCCGCAGGTGACAACTGTGATCCGCTATATGTCACCCGGGGGGGGGGGGGGGGGCCAGGAAGTGTTGTCACCCGGGGGGGGGGGGGGGCCAGGAAGTGTTGTCACCCGGGGGGGGGGGGCCAGGAAGTGTTGTCACCCGGGGGGGGGGGGGGGGCCAGGAAGTGTTGTCACCCGGGGGGGGGGGGGGGGGCCAGGAAGTGTTGTCACCCGGGGGGAGGCAGGAAGTGTTGTCACCCGGGGGGGGAGGCAGGAAGTGTTGTCACCCGGGAGGGGAGGCAGGAAGTGTTGTCACCGGGGAGGGGAGGCAGGAAGTGTTGTCACCCGGGAGGGGAGGCAGGAAGTGTTGTCACCCGGGGGGGGGGAGGCAGGAAGTGTTGTCACCCGGGGGGGGAGGCAGGAAGTGTTGTCACCCGGGGGGGGAGGCAGGAAGTGTTGTCACCCGGGGGGGGAGGCAGGAAGTGTTGTCACCCGGGGGGGGAGGCAGGAAGTGTTGTCACCCGGGGGGGGAGGCAGGAAGTGTTGTCACCCGGGGGGGGAGGCAGGAAGTGTTGTCACCCGGGGGGGAGGCAGGAAGTGTTGTCACCCGGGGGGGGAGGCAGGAAGTGTTGTCACCCGGGGGGGGGAGGCAGGAAGTGTTGTCACCCGGGGGGGAGGCAGGAAGTGTTGTCACCCGGGGGGGAGGCAGGAAGTGTTGTCACCCGGGGGGGAGGCAGGAAGTGTTGTCACCCGGGGGGGGGAGGCAGGAAGTGTTGTCACCCGGGGGGGGGGAGGCAGGAAGTGTTGTCACCCGGGGGGGGGGGGGAGGCAGGAAGTGTTGTCACCCGGGGGGGGGGGGGGAGGCAGGAAGTGTTGTCACCCGGGGGGGGGAGGCAGGAAGTGTTGTCACCCGGGGGGGGGGGCAGGAAGTGTTGTCACCCGGGGGGAGGCAGGAAGTGTTGTCACCCGGGGGGGGAGGCAGGAAGTGTTGTCACCCGGGGGGGGAGGCAGGAAGTGTTGTCACCCGGGGGGGGAGGCAGGAAGTGTTGTCACCCGGGGGGGGAGGCAGGAAGTGTTGTCACCTGGGGGGGGAGGCAGGAAGTGTTGTCACCCGGGGGGGAGGCAGGAAGTGTTGTCACCCGGGGGGGAGGGGCAGGAAGTGTTGTCACCCGGGGGGGAGGGGCAGGAAGTGTTGTCACCCGGGGGGGGGGAGGCAGGAAGTGTTGTCACCCGGGGGGGGGGGGGGAGGCAGGAAGTGTTGTCACCCGGGGGGGGGGGGGGAGGCAGGAAGTGTTGTCACCCGGGGGGGGCAGGAAGTGTTGTCACCCGGGGGGGGCAGGAAGTGTTGTCACCCGGGGGGGAGGCAGGAAGTGTTGTCACCCGGGGGGAGGCAGGAAGTGTTGTCACCCGGGGGGGAGGGGCAGGAAGTGTTGTCACCGGGGGGGCAGGAAGTGTTGTCACCCGGGGGGGAGGGGCAGGAAGTGTTGTCACCCGGGGGGGGAGGCAGGAAGTGTTGTCACCCGGGGGGGAGGCAGGAAGTGTTGTCACCCGGGGGGGAGGCAGGAAGTGTTGTCACCCGGGGGGGGGGCAGGAAGTGTTGTCACCCGGGGGGAGGGGCAGGAAGTGTTGTCACCCGGGGGGAGGGGCAGGAAGTGTTGTCACCCAGGGGGGCAGGAAGTGTTGTCACCCGGGGGGGGGCAGGAAGTGTTGTCACCCGGGGGGGAGGGGCAGGAAGTGTTGTCACCCGGGGGGGAGGGGCAGGAAGTGTTGTCACCCAGGGGGGGGGCAGGAAGTGTTGTCACCCGGGGGGAGGGGGCAGGAAGTGTTGTCACCCAGGTGGGGGGAGGGGCAGGAAGTGTCACCCGGGGGGGGAGGGGGGTTGTTACTGGCAGGATCAGCGGGTGCCGGTCACTCACCTCATCTTCTGTGGCTTCTCCCAGCGGCTTTGAGATCTGCAGAGAGAGAAGAATTATCAGAGAACAGAAATGGCTACAATGAGATTTCTCATCACTTCCTGTCCCGGGACACAGACTGGGGGAGATCCTCCACTCCTATTGGTAGATGAGGGAGGAGAGTACAATGGGGGGGTAATACAATCACAAGGAGGGATATGGGGGGGGAGGGGGTTGTACAAGGTATGATGGGGGGGGGGGGGCATCATGATAAGCAGAGGGGTGGTAGTATGATTCTGGGGGAGGGGGTTGTAGTACAGGGTGTGGAGGGAGGGGGTCGTAGTACAGGGTGTGGAGGGAGGGGGTTGTAGTACAGGGTGTGGAGGGAGGGGGTCGTAGTACAGGGTGTGGAGGGAGGGGGTTGTAATACAAGGGTTATCAGTGGGGGAGAGGATTGTAGTACAGGGTAGTAGTTGGAATCAGTGGGGGTGGGTGATTGTAGTACAGGAGGGGATTGTAGTACAGGAGTAGTAGTAGGGGTTGGGGTATCAGTGGGGTGGATTGTAGTACAGGGGGTGGGGGAGGGGGTTGTAGTACAGGGGGAGGGGATAGTACAGAGGGAGGGGATTGTAGTACAGGGGTAGTAGTAGGGGGTGGTGGTATCAGTGGGGTGGATTGTAGTACAGGGTGTGGGGGAGGGAAATGTAGTTCAGGGGGTTGGGATTGTAGTACAGGGGGCGGGTGAGGGGATTGTAGTACAGGGGTGGGGGGAGAGGATTGTAGCACAGGGGTATAAGTGGGGGAGGGGATTGCAGTATGGTGGTATAAGTGGGGGAGGGGATTGTAGTACAAGGGGTATCAGTGGGGGAGGGGATTGTAGTACAGGGTAGTAGTTGGTATCAGTGGGGGAGGGGATTGTAGTACACGGGTTGGGCGATTGTAGTACAGGAGGAGGGGATTGTAGTACAGAGGTAGTAGTAGGGGGGAGGGGATTGAAGTACAGGAATATAAGTGGCGGAAGGGATGGTAGTACATGGGTATAAGTGGGGGAGGGGATTGTAGTACAGGGGGGAGGGGATTGTGGTATATGGGGGGTGGGAATTGTAGTACATGGGGGAGGGGATTGTAGTACAGGGGGGGAGGGGATTGTAGTATATGGGGGGTGGGAATTGTAGTACATGGGGGAGGGGATTGTAGTATATGGGGGGTGGGAATTGTAGTACATGGGGGAGGGGATTGTGGTATATGGGGGGGTGGGAATTGTAGTACATGGGGGAGGGGATTGTAGTATATGGGGGGTGGGAATTGTAGTACATGGGGGAGGGGATTGTAGTACAGTGGGAGGGGATTGTAGTACAGTGGGAGGGGATTGTAGTACATGGGGGAGGGGATTGTAGTACAGTGGGAGGGGATTGTAGTATATGGGGGAGGGGATTGTAGTATATGGGGGAGGGGATTGTAGTACATGGGGGAGGGGATTGTAGTATGGGGAGTGGGATTGTTGTACAGGGGGAGGGGATTGTAGTACATGGGGGAGGGGATTGTAGTATATGGGGGGTGGGAATTGTAGTACATGGGGGAGGGGATTGTAGTACAGTGGGAGGGGATTGTAGTACAGTGGGAGGGGATTGTAGTACAGTGGGAGGGGATTGTAGTACAGTGGGAGGGGATTGTAGTACATGGGGGGAGGGGATTGTAGTACATGGGGGAGGGGATTGTAGTATATGGGGGGGAGGGGATTGTAGTATGGGGAGTGGGATTGTAGTACATGGGGGGAGGGGATTGTAGTACATGGGGGAGGGGATTGTGGTATATGGGGGGGGTCACTCACCGGTGTGGCCCCCGGGGGCCAGGACACGTGCGGTAGCCCCTCCTCCCGGAGCCCCTTGTCCTGGGTGAAGTGTCCGGTGAGGGACATGAGCGGATTGGCTCCTCCGCACTCTCCGTCCACCAATCCTCTCATCGCCATGGCGGCTCCCGGCGGCTCTCCGCTCACCCTCCGATCTTCTTCCCGGCTGCAGTCAGAGTTCAGGGGGCGGAGACTCGCGGGACAGAGATCACCGGGAGGAGACAGCCTGCCAATCCCCGCCGGGGGGGGCGGAGACACAGCGCACCAATCACCGCCAGGGGGAGGAGAGACGGACTGTCAACCACCACAAGGGGGAGGAGTTATCGACCGCCAATCACCGTGTGGGGAGGAGCGATGAACACCAGGAATGTGCGCAGTACGAGGCGGACACTATATGGCAGAACACCGGAGATAGCCGAAGCTCAAACGCTTCAATCAGCTGTACACGGCGCCTGCGCTCTGGGTCCAGGTTCCTTCCCCACCATCCAAGTGGACCTAGAGGGGGAATCTAAAAGTGCCGAGCGCAGCGAGGGGCCCGACTACAAGCGCCGTGTACAGCTGATTTTCAGCTGTTCCGCTTCGGCTATTTCCGCCGGATTCTACTGCGCATGCGCAGTAGAGGGGGGAACTAATCCGCCGAGCGGAACTTTCCCGGCTCGGGGGGCGGAACTTTCCCGACCCGGGGGGCGGAGCTTCCCCGCCTTCTCCCATCATCACCCCGCCTACCGGGAATCCGCAGTATACAGTGTACGCCCACCTCCTCCGTCACTCGTCACTTCCGGTACCGGGCGGAGCTCTATGCTGATTCCCGGAAGGACTGTCCAGTGATCGCTCAGGATGGGAAGTGCGGCCTCTAGTGGCCCCGGAGATCAGCGCAGTCACTGAAATGACTACTAATATTATTATGAAGTGTTTTCATGTTTACCCCTCCCCTCCCCCCACACATTTCTGTTCCTGAAGCCTCTTATAATATTACACCCGAAGTTAAACATCCCTCTTTGGTGAATATATAGGACATGTTATGTTGTATAATAGGATCCTTTCCACAGCTGCTGTAGACCCAGATCAGCCAATGAGTTTGAAGCAGCTGCAAAGGAGACCCGTGATTGGCTGCACACGATGATGTCATAGTGGTGGTCACATGACCTGCAGCCGTTAAGTCTCTGTGCAGAGGGAGAATCTGTCAGTTGACTGTCGGCGTGCAGACAGAAAACTTCTCTTCGGAGAGCTCCTGTGATTGAATTGTATTTGGTCACTTTATCTACAGTTATTGGAATTGAGAGTCAATTTATTGATTGTCTAATCTTCTATTAATAGTAATTGGCAATTTATTGTCAGTTAATTTATATTAAAAAAAAAATATGAGGAACGAAATCCTCACCGTGATTCTTTTTCTGGTGGTTCCTTGGGAACTAAACAGAAATACCGTCAAACAATCCCCAGAGGTCCACATGGATCAGGAAGAGGGGATTGTGGAGACATCACAGCAACCAGCGAAGGTTCCGCTGATTCTTAGAATCTTATACCCATGGGCTGTACCCAGGGATGTCCAATCCCCACAGACCCGTATGGAGGAGCCCAGAAATGTCCTCACAGGGTCCCCAGAGGAGGGGATTGAGGAGACAACACAGCAACCAGCGAAGGTTCCGCTGGTACCCAGAGATGTCCAATCCCCACAGACCCGTATGGAGGAGCCCAGAAATGTCCTCAGAGGGTCCCCGGAGGAGGGGATTGAGGAGACATCACAACCAGCGAAGGTTCCGCTGATATTTAGAATCTTATACCCATGGGCTGTACCCAGGGATGTCCAATCCCCAAACACCCGTATGGAGGAGCCCAGAAATGTCATCATCGAGTCCCCAGAGGAGGGGATTGAGGAGACATCACAACCAGTGAAGGTTCCGCTGGTACCCAGGGATGTCCTCAGAGGGTCCCGCATGCAGCAGCAGAACATGAACAGGATGGAGCAGCCAGTGGAGGAAACAGTTAGAGGAGTTGAAGACGACCCTCCAGAACCCATCAGCTGGATGTCATTCCTGACCAGCCCTCCATTCTGGTTTAGCTGGGCGGTCCTGATAAATCTTCTCATTCTGAAGTTCATCCTGCGTCAAAATTACCTGGTCAGAATATCAGGACACTATATGCTGTTACTGGAGCTATGTGGATTAATTTATCTACTGATCAACATCCGGAACAGAACGGGGGCACCCTATGAGAACCTAACCCTAGAACTCATCAACTGGATTTTATTCCTGGCCAGCCCTCCATTCTGGTTTAGCTCGGCAGTCCTGATATGTGTTTTCATCCTGAAGTACATCCTGCGCCCAAATTACCTGGCCAGAGTATTAGAACAATATTTGATATTTCGGGAGCTGTGTGATTTTTTTTATCTACTGATTGATATCTGGAACAGCAGGGGGGTGTCCTTTGAGAACATAATCTCATCCCTGCCTAGAAATGCTGATGATTGGTACCAATGGGTGGACGCCTTAGAAAACACAGCCCCGCCCCTGCTTATAAATATTGCTACTGAGCACCAGTCAGAATGCTTTCTGGGGCTTATCACCATGCTGGTGGTACTGCTCCTAATATATTTCAAGCCATTCTGTCGACTGTTCCGACCAACAAGTAGCAACATCACCCCACCACCACCAACTGCTGTCATTCCACCAGTAAGCGAAGACAGCATTCCACCATCAAGAGAAAATGCGGAGACCACCATGGAGCAGACGGACTTTCCCATTCCCAGAGTCGAAGCTCCTAGGGATCACATACGGGATTTATGCCAGCCAGTGAAGAAACGTAGGCCAACTAAAGTTTTTAAGGATAGCAACATATTCCCAACGAGCGATGACATCCTTCCACCAAGAGAAAATGTGGACAGCTCTATGGAAGAGACTGACGTTCCCGTTTCCAGGGTCACACCTCCTCAAGCTTCCCTGAGTACTAGGCTAAGCCAGGGTATAGAGAAGCTGAAATCAGAAATGGTGTTTAAGGATAGCAAAATATTCCCAACGAGCGATGACATCCTTCCACCAAGAGAAAATGTGGACAGCTCTATGGAAGAGACTGACTTTCCCGTTTCCAGAGTCACACCTCCTCAAGCTTCCCTGAGTACTAGGCTAAGCCAGGGTATAGAGAAGCTGAAATCAGAAATGGTGGTTGGGCACAGGAATATCTTCCCAGGAAAGAGTGACTTCATCCCACCGAGTGATGTCCACATTCCACCAACAAGCAAAAATGAAGAGAGCGCTATGGAGGAGACTGCCTTTCCCATTCCCAGCGTCGCACTTCATAGGAAAAATGTGGACAGCTCCATAGAAGAGACTGACGTTCCCGTTTCCAGAGTCACACCTCCTCAAGCTTCCCTGAGTACTAGGCTAAGCCAGGGTATAGAGAAGCTGAAATCAGAAATGGTGTTTAAGGATAGCAAAATATTCCCAACGAGCGATGACATCCTTCCACCAAGAGAAAATGTGGACAGCTCTATGGAAGAGACTGACTTTCCCGTTTCCAGAGTCACACCTCCTCAAGCTTCCCTGAGTACTAGGCTAAGCCAGGGTATAGAGAAGCTGAAATCAGAAAGGGTGGTTGGGCACAGGAATATCTTCCCAGGAAAGAGTGACTTCATCCCACCGAGTGATGTCCACATTCCACCAACAAGCAAAAATGAAGAGAGCGCTATGGAGGAGACTGCCTTTCCCATTCCCAGCGTCGCACTTCATAGGAAAAATGTGGACAGCTCCATAGAAGAGACTGACGTTCCCGTTTCCAGGGTCACACCTCCTCAAGCTTCCCTGAGTACTAGGCTAAGCCAGGGTATAGAGAAGCTGAAATCAGAAATGGCGGTTGGGCAGAGGAATATCTTCCCAGGAAAGAGTGACTTCATCCCACCGAGTGATGTCCACATTCCACCAACAAGCAAAAATGAAGCGAGCGCTATGGAGGAGACTGCCTTTCCCATTCCCAGCGTCGCACCTACCAGGAGTAACACTAGGCCTTGGAGTGATGAGATCCTTCCAACCAAATACATGACCCCAGCAATGGATTCCAGCCTTAGGCCACAATCTAGTACATTTACTGTCCATCCCAGCGTCGCACTTCATAGGAAAAATGTGGACAGCTCCATGGAAGAGACTGACGTTCCCGTTTCCAGAGTCACACCTCCTCAAGCTTCCCTGAGTACTAGGCTAAGCCAATGTATAGAGAAGCTAAAATCAGAAATGGTGGTTGGGCACAGGAATATCTCCCCAGGGAAGAGTGACTTCATCCCACCGAGTGATGTCCATATTCCACCAACAAGCAAAAATGAAGAGAGCGCTATGGAGGAGACTTCCTTTCCCATTCCCAGCGTTGCACCTCATAGGAAAAATGTGGACAGCTCCATGGAAGAGACTGACGTTCCCGTTTCCAGAGTCACATCTCCTCAAGCTTCCCTGAGTACTAGGCTAAGCCAACGTATAGAGAAGCTGAAATCAGAAATGGTGGTTGGGCACAGAAATATCTTCCCAAGAAAGAGTGACTTCATCCCACCGAGTGATGTCCACATTCCACCAACAAGCAAAAATGAAGCGAGCGCTATGGAGGAGACTGCCTTTCCCATTCCCAGCGTCGCACTTCATAGGAAAAATGTGGACAGCTCCATGGAAGAGACTGACGTTCCCGTTTCCAGAGTCACACCTCCTCAAGCTTCCCTGAGTACTAGGCTAAGCCAACGTATAGAGAAGCTGAAATCAGAAATGGTGGTCGGGCAGAGGAATATCTCCCCAGGAAAGAGTGACTTCATCCCACCGAGTGATGTCCACATTCCACCAACAACCAAAAATGAAGAGAGCGCTATGGAGGAGACTGCCTTTCCCATTCCCAGCGTCGCACTTCATAGGAAAAGTGTGGACAGCTCCATAGAAGAGACTGACGTTCCCGTTTCCAGAGTCACACTCCTCGAACCCCCCCTCAGTGCTAGGCTAAGCCAACGTATAGAGAAACTGAAATCAGAAATGGTGGTCGGGGAGAGGAATATCTCCCCATGAAATAGTGACATCACCCCACCGAGTGATGTCCACATTCCACCAACAAGCAAAAATGAAGAGAGCGCTATGGAGGAGACTGCCTTTCCCATTCCCAGCGTCGCACTTCATAGGAAAAGTGTGGACAGCTCCATAGAAGAGACTGACGTTCCCGTTTCCAGAGTCACACCTCCTCGAACCCCCCTCAGTGCTAGGCTAAGCCAACGTATAGAGAAACTGAAATCAGAAATGGTGGTCGGGGAGAGGAATATCTCCCATGAAATAGTGACATCACCCCACCGAGTGATGTCATCATTCCACCAACAAGCAAAAATGCAGCGAGCGCTACGGAGGAGACTGCCTTTCCCATTCCCAGCGTCGCATGTCGTAAGAAAAATGTGAACAGAGTTATGGAGAAGACTGACGTTCCCATTCCCAGCGTCACGCCTTCTAAGGATCACAGCAACATCATCCCACAGAATGGTGGTATCTTCTCATTACCGAGTTTCCTTAGAACACCAGCGACTGATGACATCAATACGCTATTGGATTCCTGCATCAGTCAACAAAGGGCAACACTGGCTGTGATGGCGATGCTGAAACTCGTGATAATCAGACCCGTCTTCACCTACGGGATTTATTCCAGATAGTGAAGCAGCGCCAACCAAGGAGGACGGCCAGGAGTCTTCAACCGGATCTTTACTTTTCATAGCGCTTCAGCGCCATGGTGTCCCGGAGCCACTGCCAGCTTTGGCCAGGAGGCTTCCAGGTACCAATCTCCGCCCGATTTCATTGGCCGGGCCAACATGATGTCACTCCCACGCAGGCGCGGGAGTTCAGGTATCTCGGCGTTGCCGGAGTTGTGTGTTAAGCTGCGCGGGCGCAGTTATTTCATTATTTATTATAAATAGTGCAGTGTTATTATAGTGTGTTATTGTAGTGCAGTGTTATTATAGTGTGTTATTGTAGTGTTGTGTTATTATAGTGTGTTATTATAGTGCAGTGTTATTATAGTGTGTTATTATAGTGCAGTGTTATTATAGTGTGTTATTATAGTGCAGTGTTATTATAGTGTGTTATTGTAGTGCAGTGTTATTATAGTGTGTTATTGTAGTGCAGTGTTATTATAGTGTGTTATTATAGTGCAGTGGTATTATAGTGTGTTATTGTAGTGCAGTGTTATTATAGTGTGTTATTGTAGTGCAGTGTTATTATAGTGTGTTATTGTAGTGCAGTGTTATTGTAGTGCAGTGTTATTATAGTGTGTTATTGTAGTGCAGTGTTATTATAGTGTGTTATTGTAGTGCAGTGTTATTATAGTGTGTTATTGTAGTGCAGTGTTATTGTAGTGCAGTGTTATTATAGTGCAGTGTTATTATAGTGTGTTATTGTAGTGCAGTGTTATTATAGTGTGTTATTATAAGTGTGTTATTATAGTGCAGTGTTATTATAGTGCAGTGTTGTTATAGTGTGTTATTATAGTGCAGTGTTATTATAGTGTGTTATTGTAGTGCAGTGTTATTATAGTGTGTTATTGTAGTGCAGTGTTATTATAGTGTGTTATTATAGTGCAGTGTTGTTATAGTGTGTTATTATAGTGCAGTGTTATTATAGTGTGTTATTATACTGCAGTGTTATTATAGTGTGTTATTGTAGTGCAGTGTTATTATAGTGTGTTATTGTAGTGCAGTGTTATTATAGTGCAGTGTTAGTATAGTGTGTTATTGTAGTGCAGTGTTATTATAGTGTGTTATTGTAGTGCAGTGTTAGTATAATGCAGTGTTATTGTAGTGTGTTATTATAGTGCAGTGTTATTATAGTGTGTTATTGTAGTGCAGTGTTATTATAGTGCAGTGTTATTATAGTGTGTTATTGTAGCGCAGTGTTGTATAATGCAGTGTTATTGTAGTGTGTTATTATAGTGCAGTGTTAGTATAGTGTGTTATTGCTCGTGCAGTGTTATTATAGTGCAGTGTTATTGTAGTGCAGTGTTATTGTAGTGTGTTATTATAGTGCAGTGTTATTGTAGTGCAGTGTTAGTATAGTGTGTTATTGTAGTGCAGTGTTATTATAGTGTGTTATTGTAGTGCAGTGTTATTATAGTGCAGTGTGTATGTGTGTTATTGTAGTGCAGTGTTATTATAGTGTGTTATTGTAGT
>JBBGZY010003898.1:0-22500 GCA_037952925.1 Lithobates clamitans | reverse complement strand
CTTTTTTCATGTCGCCTCCGCCCAGCAATGGTATGGAGACGAGTGGGCGCCATCTTCCCCTCACTGTCTCCATACCCAGCCAGGGGACAGAAACGATCGGCTCCGCCGCTGCTGACAGCTCCGGTAAGCGGCGGAGGGCACCGGAGAGCGGTGTGAGGGGGGGGGGTCCCTCTCCCGCCGCTGATAAAAGTGATCTCGTGGTGTATGCGCCGCAGAGACCACTTTTATCTTGTAGCGGACCGCTCGCTGAAGAAGAGGATATCGGGGTTATGGTAGCTAGCTGCTGCCATTACAATGGTATTCCTCTTCATACAGCCATCGTATTCCTGCGGCGGGCGGTCCGTAAGTGGTTAAATAAAATATAATAGAATACAGATATTTCATGTTACTGTGACGTAGCATCATAGGAAATCTCTACGGTCCACAGAGTTCCCCCCTTTACATCGGGGTCCACAGAGTTCCCCCCTTTACATCGAGGTCCACAGAGTTCCCCCCTTTACATCGAGGTCCACAGAGTTCCCCCCTTTACATCGAGGTCCACAGAGCTCCCCCATTTACATCGAGGTCCACAGAGTTCCCCCCTTTACATCGGGGTCCACAGAGTTCCCCCCCTTTACATCGAGGTCCACAGAGCTCCCCCCTTTACATCGAGGTCCACAGAGTTCCCCCCCTTTACATCGAGGTCCACAGAGTTCCCCCCTTTACATCGAGGTCCACAGAGTTCCCCCCCTTTACATTGGGGTCCACAGAATTCCCCCCTTTACATCGGGGTCCACAGAGTTCCCCCCTTTACATCGAGGTCCACAGAGTTCCCCCCTTTTACATCGAGGTCCACAGAGTTCCCCCCCTTTACATCGAGGTCCACAGAGTTCCCCCCTTTACATCGAGGTCCACAGAGTTCCCCCCCTTTACATCGAGGTCCACAGAGTTCCCCCCTTTACATCGGGGTCCACAGAGTTCCCCCCTTTACATCGGGGTCCACAGAGTTCCCCCCTTTACATCGGTGTCCACAGAGTTCCCCCCTTTACATCAAGGTCCACAGAGTTCCCCCCTTTACATCGGGGTCCACAGAGTTCCCCCCTTTATATCGAGGTCCACAGAGTTCCCCCCCTTTACATCGGGGTCCACAGAGTTCCCCCCCTTTGCATTGGGGTCCACAGAGTTCCCCCCCTTTATATCAAGGTCCACAGAGTTCCCCCCCTTTACATCGAGGTCCACAGAGTTCCCCCCCTTTACATCGGGGTCCACAGAGTTCCCCCCCTTTGCATTGGGGTCCACAGAGTTCCCGCCCTTTATATCAAGGTCCACAGAGTTCCCCCCCTTTACATCGAGGTCCACAGAGTTCCCCCCTTTACATCGGGGTCCACAGAGTTCCCCTCATTACATCGGTGTCCACAGAGTTCCCCCCCTTTACATCGAGGTCCACAGATTTCCCCCCCTTTACATCGAGGTCCACAGAGTTCCCCCCCCTTACATCGGGGTCCACAGAGTTCCTCCCTTTACATCGGGGTCCACAGAGTTCCCCCCTTTACATCGGGGTCCACAGAGTTCCTCCCTTTACATCGGGGTTTACAGAATTCCCCCCTTTACATCGGGGTCCACAGAGTTCCTCCCTTTACATCGGGGTCCACAGAGTTCCCCCCTTTACATCGGGGTCCACAGAGTTCCTCCCTTTACATCGGGGTTTACAGAATTCCCCCCCTTTACATCGGGGTCCACAGAGCTCCCCCCTTTACATCGAGGTCCACAGATTTCCCCCCCTTTACATCGAGGTCCACAGAGTTCCCCCCCCTTTACATCGGGGGTCCACAGAGTTCCCCCCCTTTACATCGAGGTCCACAGAGTTCCCCCCTTTACATCGGGGTCCACAGAGCTCCCCCCTTTACATCGGGGTCCACAGAGTTCCCCCCCTTTAAATCGAGGTCCACGGAGTTCCCCCTTTACATCAAGGTCCACAGAGTTCCCCCCCTTTACATCGAGGTCCACAGAGTTCCCCCCCTTTACATTGGGGTCCACAGAATTCCCCCCTTTACATCTGGGTCCACAGAGTTCCCCCCTTTACATCGAGGTCCACAGAGTTCCCCCCGGTCCACAGAGTTCCCCCTTTACATCGGGGTCCACAGAGTTCCCCCCCTTTACATCGGGGTCCACAGAGTTCCCCCCTTTATATCGAGGTCCACAGAGTTCCCCCCCTTTACATCGGGGTCCATAGAGTTCCCCCCCTTTGCATTGGGGTCCACAGAGTTCCCCCCCTTTATATCAAGGTCCACAGAGTTCCCCCCCTTTACATCGGGGTCCACAGAGTTCCCCCCCTTCACATCGAGGTCCACAGAGTTCCCCCCTTTACATCGGGGTCCACAGATTTCCCCCCCTTTACATCGAGGTCCACAGAGTTCCCCCCCTTACATCGGGGTCCACAGAGTTCCTCCCTTTACATCGGGGTCCACAGAGTTCCCCCCTTTACATCGGGGTCCACAGAGTTCCTCCCTTTACATCGGGGTTCACAGAATTCCCCCCCTTTACATCGGGGTCCACAGAGTTCCTCCCTTTACATCGGGGTTCACAGAATTCCCCCCTTTACATCGGGGTCCACAGAGTTCCTCCCTTTACATCGGGGTCCACAGAATTCCCCCCCTTTACATCGAGGTCCACAGAGTTCCCCCCCTTTACATGGGGGTTCACAGAATTCTCCCCCTTTACATCGGGGTCCACAGAGCTTCCCCCTTTACATCGAGGTCCACAGATTTCCCCCCCTTTACATCGAGGTCCACAGAGTTCCCCTCCCTTTACATCGAGGTCCACAGAATTCCCCCCTTTACATCGAGGTCCACAGAGTTCCCCCCCTTTACATGGGGGTTCACAGAATTCCCCCCTTTACATCGGGGTCCACAGAGCTTCCCCCTTTACATCGAGGTCCACAGATTTCCCCCCCTTTACATCGGGGTCCACAGAGTTCCCCCCCCTTTACATCGAGGTCCACAGAGTTCCCCCCTTTACATCGGGGTCCACAGAGCTCCCCCCTTTACATCGGGGTCCACAGAGTTCCCCCCCTTTAAATCGAGGTCCACGGAGTTCCCCCTTTACATCGAGGTCCACAGAGTTCCCCCCCTTTACATCGAGGTCCACAGAGTTCCCCCCCTTTACATTGGGGTCCACAGAATTCCCCCCTTTACATCGGGGTCCACAGAGTTCCCCCCTTTACATCGAGGTCCACAGAGTTCCCCCCTTTACATCGGGGTCCACAGAGGTCCCCCCTTTACATCGAGGTCCACAGAGTTCCCCCCCTTTACATTGGGGTCCACAGAATTCCCCCCTTTACATCGGGGTCCACAGAGTTCCCCCCTTTACATCGAGGTCCACAGAGTTCCCCCCTTTACATCGGGGTCCACAGAGCTCCCCCCTTTACATCGGGGTCCACAGAGTTCCCCCCCTTTAAATCGAGGTCCACGGAGTTCCCCCCTTTACATCGAGGTCCACAGAGTTCCCCCCCTTTACATCGAGGTCCACAGAGTTCCCCCCCTTTACATTGGGGTCCACAGAATTCCCCCCTTTACATCGGGGTCCACAGAGTTCCCCCCTTTACATCGAGGTCCACAGAGTTCCCCCCTTTACATCGGGGTCCACAGAGTTCCCCCCTTTACATCGAGGTCCACAGAATTCCCCCCTTTACATCGGGGTCCACAGAGTTCCCCCCTTTACCATCGGGGTTCACAGAGTTCCCCCCTTTACATCGGGGTCCACAGAGTTCCCCCCTTTACATCGGTGTCCACAGAGTTCCCCCCTTTACATCGGTGTCCACAGAGTTCCCCCCTTTACATCAAGGTCCACAGAGTTCCTCCCTTTACATCGAGGTCCACAGAGTTCCACCCTTTACATCGGGGTCCACAGAGTTCCCCCCCTTTACATCGGGGTCCACAGAGTTCCCCCCTTTATATCGAGGTCCACAGAGTTCCCCCCCTTTACATCGGGGTCCACAGAGTTCCCCCCCTTTACATCAAGGTCCACAGAGTTCCCCCCCTTTACATCGGGGTCCACAGAGTTCCCCCCCTTTGCATTGGGGTCCACAGAGTTCCCCCCCTTTACATCGGTGTCCACAGAGTTCCCCCCCTTTACATCGAGGTCCACAGAGTTCCCCCCTTTACATCGTGTCCACAGAGTTCCCCCCTTTACATCGAGGTCCACAGATTTCCCCCCCTTTACATCGAGGTCCACAGAGTTCCCCCCCCTTACATCGGGGTCCACAGAGTTCCTCCCTTTACATCGGGGTCCACAGAATTCCCCCCCTTTACATCGAAGGTCCACAGAGCTCCCCCTTTACATCGAGGTCCACAGAGTTCCCCCCTTTACATCGAGGTCCACAGAATTCCCCCCTTTACATCGAGGTCCACAGAGTTCCCCCCCTTTACATCGAGGTCCACAGAGTTCCCCCCCTTTACATCGGGGTCCACAGAGTTCCCCCCCTTTGCATTGGGGTCCACAGAGTTCCCCCCTTTATATCAAGGTCCACAGAGTTCCCCCCTTTACATCGAGGTCCACAGAGTTCCCCCCTTTACATCGGGGTCCACAGAGTTCCCCTCATTACATCGGTGTCCACAGAGTTCCCCCCCTTTACATCGAGGTCCACAGATTTCCCCCCCTTTACATCGAGGTCCACAGAGTTCCCCCCCCTTACATCGGGGTCCACAGAGTTCCTCCCTTTACATCGGGGTCCACAGAGTTCCCCCCTTTACATCGGGGTCCACAGAGTTCCTCCCTTTACATCGGGGTTTACAGAATTCCCCCCTTTACATCGGGGTCCACAGAGTTCCTCCCTTTACATCGGGGTCCACAGAGTTCCCCCTTTACATCGGGGTCCACAGAGTTCCTCCCTTTACATCGGGGTTTACAGAATTCCCCCCTTTACATCGGGGTCCACAGAGCTCCCCCCTTTACATCGAGGTCCACAGATTTCCCCCCCTTTACATCGAGGTCCACAGAGTTCCCCCCCCTTTACATCGGGGGTCCACAGAGTTCCCCCCCTTTACATCGAGGTCCACAGAGTTCCCCCTTTACATCGGGGTCCACAGAGCTCCCCCCTTTACATCGGGGTCCACAGAGTTCCCCCCCTTTAAATCGAGGTCCACGGAGTTCCCCCCTTTACATCAAGGTCCACAGAGTTCCCCCCCTTTACATCGAGGTCCACAGAGTTCCCCCCCTTTACATTGGGGTCCACAGAATTCCCCCCTTTACATCTGGGTCCACAGAGTTCCCCCCTTTACATCGAGGTCCACAGAGTTCCCCCCCGGTCCACAGAGTTCCCCCCTTTACATCGGGGTCCACAGAGTTCCCCCCCTTTACATCGGGGTCCACAGAGTTCCCCCCTTTATATCGAGGTCCACAGAGTTCCCCCCCTTTACATCGGGGTCCATAGAGTTCCCCCCCTTTGCATTGGGGTCCACAGAGTTCCCCCCCTTTATATCAAGGTCCACAGAGTTCCCCCCCTTTACATCGGGGTCCACAGAGTTCCCCCCTTCACATCGAGGTCCACAGAGTTCCCCCCTTTACATCGGGGTCCACAGATTTCCCCCCCTTTACATCGAGGTCCACAGAGTTCCCCCCCCCTTACATCGGGGTCCACAGAGTTCCTCCCTTTACATCGGGGTCCACAGAGTTCCCCCCTTTACATCGGGGTCCACAGAGTTCCTCCCTTTACATCGGGGTTCACAGAATTCCCCCCCTTTACATCGGGGTCCACAGAGTTCCTCCCTTTACATCGGGGTTCACAGAATTCCCCCCCTTTACATCGGGGTCCACAGAGTTCCTCCCTTTACATCGGGGTCCACAGAATTCCCCCCCTTTACATCGAGGTCCACAGAGTTCCCCCCCTTTACATGGGGGTTCACAGAATTCTCCCCCTTTACATCGGGGTCCACAGAGCTTCCCCCTTTACATCGAGGTCCACAGATTTCCCCCCCTTTACATCGAGGTCCACAGAGTTCCCCTCCCTTTACATCGAGGTCCACAGAATTCCCCCCCTTTACATCGAGGTCCACAGAGTTCCCCCCCTTTACATGGGGGTTCACAGAATTCCCCCCCTTTACATCGGGGTCCACAGAGCTTCCCCCTTTACATCGAGGTCCACAGATTTCCCCCCCTTTACATCGGGGTCCACAGAGTTCCCCCCCCTTTACATCGAGGTCCACAGAGTTCCCCCCTTTACATCGGGGTCCACAGAGCTCCCCCTTTACATCGGGGTCCACAGAGTTCCCCCCCTTTAAATCGAGGTCCACGGAGTTCCCCCCCTTTACATCGAGGTCCACAGAGTTCCCCCCCTTTACATCGAGGTCCACAGAGTTCCCCCCCTTTACATTGGGGTCCACAGAATTCCCCCCTTTACATCGGGGTCCACAGAGTTCCCCCCTTTACATCGAGGTCCACAGAGTTCCCCCCTTTACATCGGGGTCCACAGAGGTCCCCCCTTTACATCGAGGTCCACAGAGTTCCCCCCCTTTACATTGGGGTCCACAGAATTCCCCCCTTTACATCGGGGTCCACAGAGTTCCCCCCTTTACATCGAGGTCCACAGAGTTCCCCCCTTTACATCGGGGTCCACAGAGCTCCCCCCTTTACATCGGGGTCCACAGAGTTCCCCCCCTTTAAATCGAGGTCCACGGAGTTCCCCCCTTTACATCGAGGTCCACAGAGTTCCCCCCTTTACATCGAGGTCCACAGAGTTCCCCCCTTTACATTGGGGTCCACAGAATTCCCCCCTTTACATCGGGGTCCACAGAGTTCCCCCCTTTACATCGAGGTCCACAGAGTTCCCCCCTTTACATCGGGGTCCACAGAGTTCCCCCCTTTACATCGAGGTCCACAGAATTCCCCCCTTTACATCGGGGTCCACAGAGTTCCCCCCTTTACATCGGGGTTCACAGAGTTCCCCCCTTTACATCGGGGTCCACAGAGTTCCCCCCTTTACATCGGTGTCCACAGAGTTCCCCCCTTTACATCGGTGTCCACAGAGTTCCCCCCTTTACATCAAGGTCCACAGAGTTCCTCCCTTTACATCGAGGTCCACAGAGTTCCACCCTTTACATCGGGGTCCACAGAGTTCCCCCCCTTTACATCGGGGTCCACAGAGTTCCCCCCTTTATATCGAGGTCCACAGAGTTCCCCCCCTTTACATCGGGGTCCACAGAGTTCCCCCCCTTTACATCAAGGTCCACAGAGTTCCCCCCCTTTACATCGGGGTCCACAGAGTTCCCCCCCTTTGCATTGGGGTCCACAGAGTTCCCCCCCCTTTACATCGGTGTCCACAGAGTTCCCCCCCTTTACATCGAGGTCCACAGAGTTCCCCCCTTTACATCGGTGTCCACAGAGTTCCCCCCTTTACATCGAGGTCCACAGATTTCCCCCCTTTACATCGAGGTCCACAGAGTTCCCCCCCTTACATCGGGGTCCACAGAGTTCCTCCCTTTACATCGGGGTCCACAGAATTCCCCCCCTTTACATCGGGGTCCACAGAGCTCCCCCCTTTACATCGAGGTCCACAGAGTTCCCCCCTTTACATCGAGGTCCACAGAATTCCCCCCCTTTACATCGAGGTCCACAGAGTTCCCCCCCTTTACATGGGGGTTCACAGAATTCCCCCCCTTTACATCGGGGTCCACAGAGCTCCCCCCTTTACATCGAGGTCCACAGATTTCCCCCCCTTTACATCGAGGTCCACAGAGTTCCCCCCCCTTTACATCGGGGGTCCACAGAGTTCCCCCCCCTTTACATCGAGGTCCACAGAGTTCCCCCCTTTACATCGGGGTCCACAGAATTCCCCCCCTTTACATGGGGGTTCACAGAATTCCCCCCCTTTACATCGGGGTCCACAGAGCTCCCCCCTTTACATCGAGGTCCACAGATTTCCCCCCCTTTACATCGAGGTCCACAGAGTTCCCCCCCCTTTACATCGAGGTCCACAGAGTTCCCCCCTTTACATCGGGGTCCACAGAGCTCCCCCCTTTACATCGGGGTCCACAGAGTTCCCCCCCTTTAAATCGAGGTCCACGGAGTTCCCCCCTTTACATCGGGGTCCACAGAGTTCCCCCCTTTACATCGGGGTCCACAGAGTTCCCCCCTTTACATCGGGGTCCACAGAGTTCCCCCCCCTTACATCGGGGTCCACAGAGTTCCCCCCCCTTACATCGGGGTCCACAGAGTTCCCCCCTTGACATCGAGGTCCACAGAGTTCCCCCCCCTTACATCGGGGTCCACAGAGTTCCCCCCCTTTACATAGGGGTCCACAGAGTTCCCCCCTTTACATCGGGGTCCACAGAGTTCCCCCCTTTAGATCGAGGTCCACAGAGCTCCCCCCTTTACATTGGGGTCCACAGAGCTCCCCCCTTTACATTGGGGTCCACAGAATTCCCCCCTTTACATCGAGGTCCACAGAGTTCCCCCTTTACATCGAGGTCCACAGAGTTCCCCCCCCTTACATCGGGGTCCACAGAGTTCCCCCCATTAAATCGAGGTCCACAGAGTTCCCCCCTTTACATCGGGGTCCACAGAGTTCCCCCCTTTACATCGAGGTCCACAGAGCTCCCCCCCCTTTAAATCGAGGTCCACGGAGTTCCCCCCTTTACATCGCGGTCCACAGAGTTCCCCCTTTACATTGGGGTCCACAGAGTTCCCCCCTTTACATCGGGGTCCACAGAGTCCCTCCCCCTTTACATTGAGGTCCACAGAGCTCCCCCCTTTACATCGAGGTCCACAGAGCTCCCCCCTTTACATCGGGGTCCACAGAGTTCCCCCCCTTTAAATCGGGGTCCACAGAGTTCCCCCCCTTTAAATCGAGGTCCACGGAGTTCCCCCCTTTACATCGAGGTCCACAGAGCTCCCCCCCTTTAAATCGAGGTCCACAGAGTTCCCCCTTTACATTGGGGTCCACAGAGTTCCCCCTTTACATCGGGGTCCACAGAGTCCCTCCCCCTTTACATTGAGGTCCACAGAGCTCCCCCCTTTACATCGAGGTCCACAGAGCTCCCCCCTTTACATCGGGGTCCACTAGGGGTGCAACGGATCAAAAAACTCACAGTTCGGATCGTTCCTCGGATCATTTTCGGATCAACAAAAAAAAAATCTCCCCCACTGTAATATCCACAATCTCCCTATTGGCAGAGTATTGTGAGGGCATTGCAGAGTATTGTGAGGGCATTGCAGAGTATTGTGAGGGCATTGCAGAGTATTGTGAGGGCATTGCAGAGTATTGTGAGGGCATTGCAGAGTATTGTGAGGGCATTGCAGAGTATTGGCAGGGCATTGCAGAGTATTGTGAGGGCATTGCAGAGTATTGGCAGGGCATTGCAGAGTATTGTGGGGGCATTGCAGAGTATTGGCAGGGCATTGCAGAGTATTGTGAGGGCATTGCAGAGTATTGTGAGGGCATTGCAGAGTATTGCAGAGTATTGTGGGGGCATTGCAGAGTATTGGCAGGACATTGCAGAGTATTGTGAGGGCATTGCAGAGTATTGCAGAGTATTGTGAGGGCATTGCAGAGTATTGCAGAGTATTGTGGGGGCATTGCAGAGTATTGTGGGGGCATTGCAGAGTATTGTGGGGGCATTGCAGAGTATTGGCATTGCTAACATCCGATCTCTCCCCTCCACTGTACAGATCAGTACACAGAGGGGAGAGAGGAACAAGTGGTTTGTTACAAGTGATCGCTCCCTCATTTGACGGAGCGATCACGTGCTAAACGGCCGCCGGGTGTACCAAGATGGCCGCCGCTCCGGAGCTAGGCCGCAGCCGCGGCCTTTCCTATGGCTGAGGCTACAGAGCGCTCCGCGGAACGTGGGTGTCCCGATCCGCGGAGGTTGAACTGTACGGGTCGCGGATCGATGACGATCCATTGCACCCCTAGGGTCCACAGAGTCCCCCCCCTTTACATCGGGGTCCACAGAGTCCCCCCCCTTTACATCGGGGTCCACAGAGTCCCCCCCCTTTACATCGGGGTCCACAGAGCCCCCCTCTTTACATCGGGGTCCACAGAGTTCCCCCCCTTTACATCGAGGTCTACAGAGTTCCCCTTTACATCGAGGTCTACAGAGTTCCCCTTTACATCAAGGTCAACAGAGTTCCCCCCCTTTACATCGATTTAAGGGGTGCTCTGCAAACTCTGATTTGCCTTAGTGTAATCACTCAGGAAAGAGGGAGAAAGGGGGGGCTTCATTCACAGACAGGGACGGATGGTGAGCTCACTCACCCCTTGGCAGTCAGCACCTCCCATCCAGATGTATCTGAGGCTGCTGGACTTTCCGGTCCCAACTTTCCTTTTCTGATAATATATAAATACCGGACTGGTGACCCCACAATATATAAATACCGGACTGGTGACCCCACAATATACAAATACCAGACTGGTGACCCCACAATATACAAATACCGGACTGGTGACCCCACAATATACAAATACTGGACTGGTGACTCCACAATATATAAATACCGGACTGGTGACCCCACAATATATAAATACCGGACTGGTGACTCCACAATATATAAATACCGGACTGGTGACCCCACAATATACAAATACTGGACTGGTGACTCCACAATATATAAATACCGGACTGGTGACCCCACAATATATAAATACCGGACTGGTGACTCCACAATATATAAATACCGGACTGGTGACCCCACAATATATAAATACCGGACTGGTGACTCCACAATATATAAATACCGGACTGGTGACCCCACAATATATAAATACCGGACTGGTGACCCCACAATATATAAATACCGGACTGGTGACCCCACAATATATAAATACCGGACTGGTGACCCCACAATATATAAATACCGGACTGGTGACTCCACAATATATAAATACCGGACTGGTGACCCCACAATATACAAATACCGGACTGGTGACCCCACAATATACAAATACCGGACTGGTGACTCCACAATATACAAATACCGGACTGGTGACCCCACAATATACAAATACCGGACTGGTGACTCCACAATATATAAATACCGGACTGGTGACCCCACAATATATAAATACCGGACTGGTGACTCCACAATATATAAATACCGGACTGGTGACCCCACAATATATAAATACCGGACTGGTGACCCCACAATATATAAATACCGGACTGGTGACCCCACAATATATAAATACCGGACTGGTGACTCCACAATATATAAATACCGGACTGGTGACCCCACAATATATAAATACCGGACTGGTGACCCCACAATATACAAATACCAGACTGGTGACCCCACAATATATAAATACCGGACTGGTGACGCCACAATATATAAATACCGGACTGGTGACGCCACAATATATAAATACCGGACTGGTGACCCCACAATATAGAAATACCGGACTGGTGACCCCACAATATACAAATACCGGACTGGTGACCCCACAATATACAAATACCGGACTGGTGACGCCACAATATATAAATACCGGACTGGTGACCCCACAATATAGAAATACCGGACTGGTGACCCCACAATATACAAATACCGGACTGGTGACCCCACAATATATAAATACCGGACTGGTGACTCCACAATATATAAATACCGGACTGGTGACCCCACAATATATAAATACCGGACTGGTGACCCCACAATATATAAATACCGGACTGGTGACCCCACAATATACAAATACCGGACTGGTGACCCCACAATATACAAATACCGGACTGGTGACCCCACAATATACAAATACCGGACTGGTGACCCCACAATATACAAATACTGTACTGGTGACCCCACAATATACAAATACCGGACTGGTGACTCCACAATATATAAATACTGGACTGGTGACCCCACAATATACAAATACTGGACTGGTGACTCCACAATATATAAATACCGGACTGGTGACCCCACAATATATAAATACCGGACTGGTGACTCCACAATATATAAATACCGGACTGGTGACCCCACAATATATAAATACCGGACTGGTGACCCCACAATATATAAATACCGGACTGGTGACTCCACAATATATAAATACCGGACTGGTGACCCCACAATATATAAATACCGGACTGGTGACCCCACAATATATAAATACCGGACTGGTGACGCCACAATATATAAATACCGGACTGGTGACCCCACAATATACAAATACCGGACTGGTTACCCCACAATATATAAATACCGGACTGGTGACCCCACAATATACAAATACCGGACTGGTGACCCCACAATATATAAATACCGGACTGGTGACCCCACAATATATAAATACCGGACTGGTGACCCCACAATATATAAATACCGGACTGGTGACCCCACAATATACAAATACCGGACTGGTGACCCCACAATAGGGAGAAAACTTTTTCGCAGAAGAGAGTTTAATAAGACTCGTGGCCACTCATTACAATTAGAAGAAAAGAGGTTTAACCTTAAACTACGTAGAGGGTTCTTTACTGTAAGAGCGGCAAGGATGTGGAATTCCCTTCCACAGGCGGTGGTCTCAGCGGGGAGCATTGATAGCTTCAAGAAACTATTAGATAAGCACCTGAATGACCGCAATATACAGGGATATACAATGTAATACTGACACATTATCACACACAAAGGTTGGACTTGATGGACTTGTGTCTTTTTTCAGCCTCACCTTCTATGTAACTATGTAATACTTTGTAATATTATATAATACTTTAGCAGAAAGTACAGACCCCCCCCTCCCCCCCCCCCAGGAATCTCTTTCTGCAGATCTCACAATGGATCGGTGTGTTCTGCAGTCTCTGGAGCTCCACTCTCTACACGGAGAATCACGTGACCTCCACTTCCTGTAGTGGAGCGCCAGCTGCAGAGATTCACAATAAAGTTCAGTAAAAAAAAAAAAAAGTAGAGTGGAGGCCACGTGCTTCCTGTCATCAGTGGAGCTCCACTCTGCAGCCACACCCCCTCTTGTCTCTGTTGGTCGCAGTTTCCTCTCCGCCGCTTGCCGATTGGGGGAGTCTCTCCCTCCTCACCTTCACGGTGATTGGTGAATCCTATCTCCGCCCCCTTCCAGTGATTGACAGTCTCTCTCTCTCCTCCTTCCGCAATGTATCCCGGTGTTCTGCCGAATAAGTTCCGCTCGGCGGATAAGTTCCTCAGTGTACTGCGCATGCGCAGTACGATCCGGCGGAAATAGCCGAAGCGGAACAGCTGAAAATCAGCTGTACACGGCGGCTGTAAGAGGGCCCCTCGCGGGCTCGCTTCGCTCGCCACGCTTCGGGCACAGCCTCGCTGTGCTCGGCACTTTTAGATTCCCCCTCCAGGTCCACTTGGATAGTGGGGAAGGAATCTGGACCCAGAGCGCAGGCGCCGTGTACAGCCGATTGTGGATTTTGAGCTTCGGCTATCTCCGGCGGTGTCTTGTCGAATTCAGTCTCCTATCATATAGTGTCCTCCCTGTACTGCGCAGGCGCAGTACAGGGAGGACAAGGAGACGCCGAAAGTCTCCGAAGTTCAACAGCTGATCGTCAGCTGTACACGGCGCCTGCGCTTTTATTCTTACCCTGTGTCCAGGATCATTCCCCACTATCCAAGTGGACATAGAGTTAGAATAAATATTTGCCGAGCGCAGCGAGGCCGTGCCCGAAGCGTGGCGAGCGAAGCGAGCCCGCGAGGGGCCCTCTTACACTGCCATCGCTAACAGGTGCCCGAGCGCCGTGTACAGCTGATGGTCAGCTGATCAACTTCGGGCATTTTCGGCATCTCCTGCTCCTCCGTACTGCGCAGGCGCTGCGCCTGCGCAGTACGAGGCGGACACTATTTGATAGGAGGACTCTATATGGCAGAACACCGGCTGACAGCAGTTGGTACTGCGCAGGCGCTGCGCCTGCGCAGTACAGGGGAGGAACTTATCCGCCGAGGGAACTTTCTCGGCAAGACACCGGAAGGGGGGGGGGCTCTGATGATATCCGTTACCATGGTAACACTGTCTATTATTATTATTAGAATTCGTTTTAATATCATCAATATATTTATTTTTCTTCTACATTTATTCTAAATCATTATAATTATTCATCTTATTTTTTTAAAATGAGGATTATTAATTTATTACCCCTCCGCTCTGCGATTATCTCATGGAGTCTCCCCTCCGCTCTGCGATTATCTCATGGAGTCTCCCCTCCGCTCTGCGATTATCTCATGGAGTCTCCCCTCCGCTCTGCGATTATCTCATGGAGTCTCCCCTCCGCTCTGCGATTATCGCATGGAGTCTCCCCTCCGCTCTGCGATTATCACATGGAGTCTCCCCTCCGCTCTGCGATTATCTCATGGAGTCTCCCCTCCGCTCTGCGATTATCACATGGAGTCTCCCCTCCGCTCTGCGATTATCTCATGGAGTCTCCCCTCCGCTCTGCGATTATCACATGGAGTCTCCCCTCCGCTCTGCGATTATCGCATGGAGTCTCCCCTCCGCTCTGCGATTATCACATGGAGTCTCCCCTCCGCTCTGCGATTATCTCATGGAGTCTCCCCTCCGCTCTGCGATTATCTCATGGAGTCTCCCCTCCGCTCTGCGATTATCACATGGAGTCTCCCCTCCGCTCTGCGATTATCTCATGGAGTCTCCCCTCCGCTCTGCGATTATCTCATGGAGTCTCCCCTCCGCTCTGCGATTATCAGATGGAGTCTCCCCTCCGCTCTGCGATTATCGCATGGAGTCTCCCCTCCGCTCTGCGATTATCACATGGAGTCTCCCCTCCGCTCTGCGATTACATGGAGTCTCCCCTCCGCTCTGCGATTATCGCATGGAGTCTCCCCTCCGCTCTGCAATCATCACATGGAGTCTCCCCTCCGCTCTGCGATTATCGCATGGAGTCTCCCCTCCGCTCTGCGATTATCTCATGGAGTCTCCCCTCCGCTCTGCGATTATCACATGGAGTCTCCGCTCTGCGATTATCGCATGGAGTCTCCCCTTTGTTTATGGTGCAAGAGATAAAAACCACAGAGGTGATCAAATACCATCAGAAGAAATCTCTATTTGTGGGGAAAAAAGGACATGCGTTTTATTTGGGTAGAATGTCGCATGACGGCACAATTGTCAGTTGCAATAACACAGCGCCGTATCACAAAAATGGCCTGGTCATTAAGGGGTAAAATCCTCCGGGGGTGAAGGGATTAGAGGAGAATTAGCTGAACTCCTCCTGTGGATCCCCACTTTTCTCCGCTGTCAGCGGGCGTCACAGAGCCCGTCCATTCTCGGGGGTAAGATGGCGACAATACGATCCGTCCACATCCCCGGACCGCCACCCACTTCAGCCACTCCCGTGCTCCAGCGTCCTGTGCGCCCCCTGCAGGGCACGCGCTTTGTGATCAGAGTCTATGAGACCCGGGTGATCACAGATCGGAGTGAGGGGTCGATCCCGGCCCCTTACCATGTGATCAGATGTCAGCCAATCACAGCTGATCGTGTGATGTAAACAGAGCCGGTAATCGCCTATTTTTTCTCCTCACGCTGGTAGGAAAAGAAAGAAACAAACAGCCGATCACTGGCGGGTGTGAGAGGGACAGCAGTCCCGATCATGGAGAGCCTCTGCAGAGGCTTCTGTGCCACCTACCAGTACCCACAGCACCACCCATCGGTGCCCACAGCACCACCTACCAGTGCCCACAGCACCACCCATCAGTGCCCACAACACCACCCATCACTGCCCACATTGCCACCTTTAAACGTTACTAATCAGTGCCTCATCACCAGTGCCGCTTATCAATACCACCTACCTGTGCCCACCCGTGACGCCTTGTCTGTGCCCACCCGTGACGCCTTATCTGTGCCCATCCGTGACGCCTTGTCTGTGCCCACCCGTGACGCCTTGTCTGTGCCCACCCGTGAACGCCTTATCTGTGCCCATCCGTGACGCCTTATCTGTGCCCACCCGTGACGCCTTGTCTGTGCCCACCCGTGACGCCTTGTCTGTGCCCACCCGTGACGCCTTATCTGTGCTCACCCGTGTCGCCTTGTCTGTGCCCATCCGTGACGCCTTATCTGTGCCCATCCGTGACGCCTTGTCTGTGCCCACCCATGACGCCTTGTCTGTGCCCACCCGTGACGCCTTGTCTGTGCCCACCCGTGACGCCTTATCTGTGCCCACCCGTGACGCCTTATCTGTGCCCACCCGTGACACCTTATCTGTGCCCACCCGTGACGCCTTATCTGTGCCCACCCGTGAACGCCTTGTCTGTGCCCACCCGTGACGCCTTGTCTGTGCCCACCCGTGAACGCCTTGTCTGTGCCCACCCGTGACGCCTTATCTGTGCCCATCCGTGACGCCTTGTCTGTGCCCACCCGTGACGCCTTGTCTGTGCCCACCCGTGACGCCTTATCTGTGCCCACCCGTGAACGCCTTGTCTGTGCCCACCCGTGACGCCTTATCTGTGCCCACCCGTGAACGCCTTGTCTGTGCCCACCCGTGACGCCTTGTCTGTGCCCACCCGTGAACGCCTTGTCTGTGCCCACCCGTGACGCCTTATCTGTGCCCATCCGTGACGCCTTGTCTGTGCCCACCCGTGACGCCTTGTCTGTGCCCACCCGTGACGCCTTATCTGTGCCCATCCGTGACGCCTTGTCTGTGCCCACCCGTGACGCCTTGTCTGTGCCCACCCGTGAACGCCTTATCTGTGCCCATCCGTGACGCCTTATCTGTGCCCACCCGTGACGCCTTGTCTGTGCCCACCCATGACGCCTTGTCTGTGCCCACCCGTGACGCCTTGTCTGTGCCCACCCGTGAATATCAATGAAGGAGAAAAATTACCCGTTTTTTATCCTATAACAAACCATGAAACGTTTCTTTTTTTTTTTTCAAAAATTTCTGTCTTTTTTTTGTTTGTTTAGCAAAAAATAAAAAGCCCAGTGGTGATTAAATGCCACCAAAAGAGGCGGTGTTCATGTCCATCGATTGTTCACAGGAGAGGCAGAACGGCGGTCTGTCAGAGGGGGAAGATGGAGATCTTGTGCTAAAGCAGGAACACGGATCTCTGTCTCCCTCAAGTTAAGCCGCCTCCCTCCCTTTCCTGACCTGCCCAATTGCACTCTAGGATAAAGGTCTGTGGTGGATTTTAAGGGAAGGGGGGGCATGCAATTTTTTACATTTTGGAGTGGGGTTCCCCTTGAAATCCTGAAGGGCCAGGTATGCATTAGAGCAGGGGTCTCTAACTGCGGACCTCCAGCTGGTGCCAAACTACAAGTCCCATCATGCCTCTGTCTGTAGGAGTCCTGGTTGTAACTGTCAGCAGGAAGTGGAGGTCACGTGATTCTCCGTGTAGAGAGTGGAGCTCCAGAGACTGCAGAAGTTAAAGTTAAAAAATGTTACATAGTTACATAGAAGGTGAGGATGAAAAAAGACACAAGTCCATCAAGTCCAACCTATGTGTGTGATTATATGTCAGTATTACATTGTATATCTCTGTATGTTGTGGTCATTCAGGTGATTATCTAATAGTTTCTTGAAGCTATCAATGCTCCCCGCTGAGACCACCGCTTGTGGAAGGGAATTCCACATCCTTGCCGCTCTTACAGTAAAGAACCCTCTACGTAGTTTAAGGTTAAACCTCTTTTCTTCTAATTGTAATGAGTGGCCACGAGTCTTATTAAACTCTCTTCTGCGGAAAAGTTTTCTCCCTATTGTGGGGTCACCAGTCTGGTATTTGTATATTGTGGGGTCACCAGTCCGGTATTTGTATATTGGGGGGTCACCAGTCCGGTATTTATATATTGTGGGGTCACCAGTCCGGTATTTATATATTGTAAGGTCACCAGTCTGGTATTTATATATTGTGGGGTCACTAGTCCGGTATTTGTATATTGTGGGGTCACCAGTCCGGTATTTATATATTGTGGGGTCACCAGTCCGGTATTTGTATATTGTGGGGTCACCAGTCCAGTATTTATATATTGTGGGGTCCACCAGTCCGGTATTTGTATATTGTGGGGTCACCAGTCCAGTATTTATATATTGTGGGGTCACCAGTCCGGTATTTTGTATATTGTGGGTCACCAGACCGGTATTTGTATATTGTGGGGTCACCAGTCCAGTATTTATATATTGTGGGGTCACCAGTCCGGTATTTATATATTGTGGGGTCACCAGTCCGGTATTTGTATATTGTGGGGTCACCAGTCCGGTATTTATATATTGTGGGGTCACCAGTCCGGTATTTCTCTATTGTGGGGTCACCAGTCCGGTATTTATATATTGTGGGGTCACCAGTCCGGTATTTATATATTGTGGGGTCACCAGTCCGGTATTTGTATATTGTAAGGTCACCAGTCCGGTATTTATATATTGTGGGGTCACCAGTCCGGTATTTGTATATTGTGGGGTCACCAGTCCGGTATTTATATATTGTGGGGTCACCAGTCCGGTATTTATATATTGTGGGGTCACCAGTCCGGTATTTATATATTGTGGGGTCACCAGTCCGGTATTTCTCTATTGTGGGTCACCAGTCCGGTATTTATATATTGTAAGGTCACCAGTCCGGTATTTATATATTCTGGGGTCACCAGTCCGGTATTTATATATTGTGGGGTCACCAGTCCGGTATTTATATATTGTAAGGTCACCAGTCCGGTATTTATATATTGTGGGGTCACCAGTCCGGTATTTGTATATTGGTGGGTCACCAGTCCGGTATTTATATATTGTGGGGTCACCAGTCCGGTATTTATATATTGTGGGGTCACCAGTCCGGTATTTATATATTATCAGAAAAGGAAAGTTGGGACCGGAAAGTCCAGCAGCCTCAGATACATCTGGATGGGAGGTGCTGACTGCCAAGGGGTGAGTGAGCTCACCATCCGTCCCTGTCTGTGAATGAAGCCCCCCCTTTCTCCCTCTTTCCTGAGTGATTACACTAAGGCAAATCAGAGTTTGCAGAGCACCCCTTAAATCGATGTAAAGGGGGGAACTCTGTGGACCCCGATGTAAAGGGGGGGGACTCTGTGGACCCCGATGTAAAGGGGGGGGACTCTGTGGACCTCGATGTAAAGGGGGGGAACTCTGTGGACACCGATGTAAAGGGGGGGACTCTGTGGACCCTAGGGGTGCAATGGATCGTCATCGATCCGCGACCCGTACGGATCAACCTCCGCGGATCGGGACACCCACGTTCTGCGGAGCGCTGTGTGGCCTCGGCCATAGGAAAGGCCGCGACTGCGGCCTAGCTCCGGAGCGGCGGCCATCTTGGTACACCCGGTGGCCGTTTAGCACGTGATCGCTCCGTCAAATGAGGGAGCGATCACTTGTAACAAACCACTTGTTCCTCTCTCCCCTCTGTGTACTGATCTGTACAGTGGAGGGGAGAGATCGGATGGCAGCAATGCCAATACTCTGCAATGCCCTCACAATACTCTGCAATACTCTGCAATGCCCTGCCAATAGGGAGATTGTGGATATTACAGTGGGGGAGATTTTTTTTTTGTTGATCCGAACCGCGACTCCTGATCCGAGGAACGATCCGAACCGTGAGTTTTTTGATCCGTTGCACCCCTAGTGGACCCCGATGTAAAGGGGGGGAACTCTGTGGACCTCAATGTAAAGGGGGGAACTCTGTGGACCCCGATGTAAAGGGGGAACTCTGTGGACCTCAATGTAAAGGGGGGGGACTCTGTGGACCCCGATGTAAAGGGGGGGGACTCTGTGGACCCCGATGTAAAGGGGAACTCTGTGGACCCCGATGTAAAGGGGGGAACTCTGTGGACCCTGATGTAAAGGGGGAACTCTGTGGACCCTGATGTAAAGGGGAACTCTGTGGACCCCGATGTAAAGCGGGGGAACTCTGTGGACCCCGATGTAAAGGGGGGGAACTCTGTGGACCCCGATGTAAAGGGGGGGAACTCTGTGGACCCCGATGTAAAGGGGGGGAACTCTGTGGACCCCGATGTAAAGGGGGGAACTCTGTGGACCTCGATGTAAAGGGGAGGGACTCTGTGGACCCCGATGTAAAATAGGGGGAACTCTGTGGACCTCGATGTAAAGGGGGGAACTCTGTGGACCTCAATGTAAAGGGGGAGGGACTCTGTGGACCCCGATGTAAAATAGGGGGAACTCTGTGGACCTCGATGTAAAATGGGGGGAACTCTGTGGACCTCGATGTAAAGGGGGGGAACTCTGTGGACCTCGATGTAAAGGGGGGGAACTCTGTGGACCTCGATGTAAAGGGGGGGAACTCTGTGGACCCCGATGTAAAGGGGGGGAACTCTGTGGACCCCGATGTAAAGGGGGGAACTCTGTGGACCCCGATGTAAAGGGGGGAACTCTGTGGACCTCGATGTAAAGGGGGGAACTCTGTGGACCCCGATGTAAAGGGGGGAACTCTGTGGACCTCGATGTAAAGGGGGGAACTCTGTGAACCCCGATGTAAAGGGAGGGACTCTGTGGACCCCGATGTAAAGGGGGGAGCTCTGTGGACCCCGATGTAAAGGGGGGAATTCTGTGAACCCCCGATGTAAAGGGAGGGACTCTGTGGACCCCGATGTAAAGGGGGGAGCTCTGTGGACCCCGATGTAAAGGGGGGAACTCTGTGAACCCCGATGTAAAGGGAGGGACTCTGTGGACCCCGATGTAAAGGGGGGAGCTCTGTGGACCCCGATGTAAAGGGGGGAATTCTGTGGACCCCGATGTAAAGGGGGGAACTCTGTGACCCCGATGTAAAGGGGGGAACTCTGTGGACCCCGATGTAAAGGAGGAGGAACTCTGTGGACCCCGATGTAAAGGGGGGAACTCTGTGGACCTCGATGTAAAGGGGGGGAACTCTGTGGACCTCGATGTAAAGGGGGGGAACTCTGTGGACCCCGATGTAAAGGAGGAGGAACTCTGTGGACCCCGATGTAAAAGGGGGGAACTCTGTGGACCTCAATGTAAAGGGGGGGAACTCTGTGGACTCTAATGTAAAGGGGGAACTCTGTGGACCTCGATGTAAAGGGGGGAACTCTGTGGACCTCGATGTAAAGGGGGGGAACTCTGTGGACTCTAATGTAAAGGGGAGAACTCTGTGGACCTCGATGTAAAATGGGGGGAACTCTGTGGACCTCGATGTAAAGGGGGGGAACTCTGTGGACCTCGATGTAAAGGGGGGAATTCTGTGGACCCCGATGTAAAGGGGGGAGCTCTGTGGACCCCGATGTAAAGGGGGGAGCTCTGTGGACCCCGATGTAAAGGGGGGAATTCTGTGAACCCCGATGTAAAGGGAGGGACTCTGTGGACCCCGATGTAAAGGGGGGAGCTCTGTGGACCCCGATGTAAAGGGGGGAACTCTGTGAACCCCGATGTAAAGGGAGGGACTCTGTGGACCCCGATGTAAAGGGGGAGCTCTGTGGACCCCGATGTAAAGGGGGGGAATTCTGTGGACCCCGATGTAAAGGGGGGGAACTCTGTGGACCCCGATGTAAAGGGGGGGAACTCTGTGGACCCCGATGTAAAGGGGGGAACTCTGTGGACCTCGATGTAAAGGGGGGGAACTCTGTGGACCTCGATGTAAAGGGGGGGAACTCTGTGGACCCCGATGTAAAGGAGGAGGAACTCTGTGGACCCCGATGTAAAGGGGGGAACTCTGTGGACCTCAATGTAAAGGGGGGAACTCTGTGGACTCTAATGTAAAGGGGGGAACTCTGTGGACCTCGATGTAAAGGGGGGAACTCTGTGGACCTCGATGTAAAGGGGGGGAACTCTGTGGACCTCGATGTAAAGGGGAGAACTCTGTGGACCTCGATGTAAAATGGGGGGAACTCTGTGGACCTCGATGTAAAGGGGGGGAACTCTGTGGACCTCGATGTAAAGGGGGGAATTCTGTGGACCCCGATGTAAAGGGGGGGAATTCTGTGGACCCCGATGTAAAGGGGGGGAACTCTGTGGACCTCGATGTAAAGGGGGGAATTCTGTGGACCCCGATGTAAAGGGGGGGGAACTCTGTGGACCCCGATGTAAAGGGGGGGAACTCTGTGGACCTCGATGTAAAATGGGGGGAACTCTGTGGACCTCGATGTAAAGGGGGGGAACTCTGTGGACCTCGATGTAAAGGGGGGAATTCTGTGGACCCCGATGTAAAGGGGGGAGCTCTGTGGACCCCGATGTAAAGGGGGGGAATTCTGTGGACCCCGATGTAAAGGGGGGGAACTCTGTGGACCCTCGATGTAAAGGGGGGAATTCTGTGGACCCCGATGTAAAGGGGGGAACTCTGTGGACCTCGATGTAAAGGGGGGAACTCTGTGGACCCCGATGTAAAGGGGGGAACTCTGTGGACCTCGATGTAAAGGGGGGAACTCTGTGGACCTCGATGTAAAGGGGGGAACTCTGTGGACCTCGATGTAAAGGGGGGGAACTCTGTGGACCCCGATGTAAAGGGGGGAACTCTGTGGACCTCGATGTAAAGGGGGGAACTCTGTGGACCCCGATGTAAAGGGGGGAACTCTGTGGACCTCGATGTAAAGGGGGGAACTCTGTGGACCTCGATGTAAAGGGGGGGAACTCTGTG
>JBBGZY010003897.1:0-39872 GCA_037952925.1 Lithobates clamitans | reverse complement strand
ACTATATTGTATATTATACTCCTGACCCCCCACTGTATACATTATATTGTGTATTATACTCCTGCCCCCCCCCCACTGTATACACTATATTGTATATTATACTCCTGACCCCCCACCACTGTATACACTATATTGTATATTATACTCCTGACCCCCACACTGTATACACTATATTGTATATTATACTCCTGACTCCCCCCACTGTATACACTATATTGTATATTATACTCCTGACCCCCCACTGTATACACTATATTGTATATTATACTCCTGACCCCCACACTGTATACACTATATTGTATATTATACTCCTGACCCCCACACTGTATACACTATATTGTATATTATACTCCTGACCCCCACACTGTATACATTATATTGTATATTATACTCCTGACCCCCGCACTGTATACACTATATTGTATATTATACTCCTGACCCCCGCACTGTATACACTATATTGTATATTATACTCCTGACCCCCCCCACTGTATACACTATATTGTATATTATACTCCTGACCCCCCCACTGTATACACTATATTGTATATTATACTCCTGACCCCCCCACTGTATACACTATATTGTATATTATACTCCTGACCCCCGCACTGTATATACTATATTGTATATTATACTCCTCACCCCCCCACTGTATACACTATATTGTATATTATACTCCTGACCCCCGCACTGTATACACTATATTGTATATTATACTCCTGACCCCCACACTGTATACACTATATTGTATATTATACTCCTGACCCCGCACTGTATACACTATATTGTATATTATACTCCTGACCCCCACACTGTATACATTATATTGTATATTATACTCCTGACCCCCACACTGTATACACTATATTGTATATTATACTCCTGACCCCCACACTGTATACACTACATTGTATATTATACTCCTGATCCCCGCACTGTATACACTATATTGTATATTATACACCTGACCCCCGCACTGTATACACTATATTGTATATTATACTCCTGACCCCGCACTGTATACACTATATTGTATATTATACTCCTGACCCCCCCCCACTGTATACACTATATTGTATATTATACTCCTGATCCCCCCCCCCCCACTGTATACACTATATTGTATATTATACTCCTGACCCCCACACTGTATACACTATATTGTATATTATACTCCTGACCCCCGCACTACATACACTATATTGTATATTATACTCCTGACCCCCGCACTGTATACACTATATTGTATATTATACTCCTGACCCCCGCACTGTATACACTATAATGTATATTATACTTCTGACTCCCGCACTGTATACACTATATTGTATATTATACTCCTGACCCCCCGGACTGTATACACTATATTGTATATTATACTCCTGACCCCCCCACTGTATATACTATATTGTATATTATACTCCTGACCCCCACACTGTATACATTATATTGTATATTATACTCCTGACCCCCACACTGTATACACTATATTGTATATTATACTCCTGACCCCCACACTGTATACACTACATTGTATATTATACTCCTGATCCCCACACTGTATACACTATATTGTATATTATACACCTGACCCCCGCACTGTATACACTATATTGTATATTATACTCCTGACTCCCGCACTGTATACACTATATTGTATATTATACTCCTGACCCCTGCACTGTATACACTATATTGTATATTATACTCCTGACCCCCCCCCAACTGTATACACTATATTGTATATTATACTCCTGACCCCCCCCACTGTATACACTATATTGTATATTATACTCCTGCCCCCCCCACTGTATACACTATATTGTATAATATACTCCTGACCCCCACTGTATACACTATATTGTATATTATACTCCTGACCCCCCCCCCCACTGTATACACTATATTGTATATTATACTCCTGACCCCCCCACTGTATACACTATATTGTATATTATACTCCTGACCCCTGCACTGTATACACTATATTGTATATTATACTCCTGACCCCCCCACTGTATACACTATATTGTATATTATACTCCTGACCCCCCCCCCCCACTGTATACACTATATTGTACATTATACTCCTCACCCCCCCACTGTATACACTATATTGTATATTATACTCCTGACCCTCTCACTGTTTACACTATATTGTATATTATACTCCTGACCCCCGCACTGTATACACTATATTGTATATTATACTCCTGACCCTCGCACTGTATACACTTTATTGTATATTATACTCCTGACCCCCGCACTGTATACACTATATTGTATATTATACTCCTGACCCCCGCACTGTATACACTATATTGTATATTATACTCCTGACCCCCGCACTGTATATACTATATTGTATATTATACTCCTGACCCCCGCACTGTATACACTATATTGTATATTATACTCCTGACCCCCCCACTGTATACACTATATTGTATATTATACTCCTGACCCCCGCACTGTATACACTATATTGTATATTATACTCCTGACCCTCCCACTGTATACACTATATTGTATATTATACTCCTGACCACCGCACTGTATACACTATATTGTATATTATACTCCTGACCCCCCCACTGTATACACTATATTGTATATTATACTCCTGACCCCCACACTGTATACACTATATTGTATATTATACTCCTGACCCCCGCACTGTATACACTATATTGTATATTATACTCCTGACCCCCCAACTGTATACACTATATTGTATATTATACTCCTGACCCCCCCACTGTATACACTATATTGTATATTATACTCCTGACCCCCCCACTGTATACACTATATTGTATATTATACTCCTGACCCCCCCACTGTATACACTATATTGTATATTGTACTCCTGACCCCCCCACTGTATACACTATATTGTATATTATACTCCTGACCCCCCCACTGTATACACTATATTGTATATTATACTCCTGACCCCCACACTGTATACACTATATTGTATATTATACACCTGACCCTCTCACTGTATACACTATATTGTATATTATACTCCTGACCCCCCACACTGTATACACTATATTGTATATTATACTCCTGACCATCGCACTGTATACACTATATTGTATATTATACTCCTGACCCCCTACACTGTATACACTATATTGTATATTATACTCCTGACCCTCGCACTGTATACAGTATATTATATATTATACTCCTGACCCCCAACACTGTATAAATTATATTGTATATTATACTCCTGACCCCCGCACTGTATACACTATATTGTATATTATACTCCTGACCCCCACACTGTATACACTATATTGTATATTATACTCCTGAATCCCCCACTGTATACACTATATTGTATATTATCCTCCTGACCCCCACACTGTATACACTATATTGTATATTATACTCCTGACCCCCCCACTGTATAAACTATATTGTATATTATACTCCTGACCCCCCCCACTGTATACACTATATTGTATATTATACTCCTGACCCCCGCACTGTATACACTTTATTGTATATTATACTCCTGACCCCCGCACTGTATACACTATATTGTATATTATACTCCTGACCCCCCCACTGTATACACTATATTGTATATTATACTCCTGACCCCCGCACTGTATACACTATATTGTATATTATACTCCTGACCCCCCAACTGTATACACTATATTGTATATTATACTCCTGACCCCCCCACTGTATACACTATATTGTATATTATACTCCTGACCCCCCACACTGTATACACTATATTGTATATTATACTCCTGACCCCCCCACTGTATACACTATATTGTATATTATACTCCTGACCCCCCCACTGTATACACTATATTGTATATTATACTCCTGACCCCTCCACTGTATACACTATATTGTATATTATACTCCTGACCCCCACACTGTATACACTATATTGTATATTATACTCCTGACCCCCGCACTGTATACACTATATTGTATATTATACTCCTGACCCCCGCACTGTATACACTTTATTGTATATTATACTCCTGACCCCCACACTGTATATACTATATTGTATATTATACTCCTGACCATCGCACTGTATACACTATATTGTATATTATACTCCTGACCCCCACACTGTATACACTATATTGTATATTATACTCCTGACTCCCCCACTGTATACACTATATTGTATATTATCCTCCTGACCCCCACACTGTATACACTATATTGTATATTATACTCCTGACCCCCGCACTGTATACACTATATTGTATATTATACTCCTGACCCCCGCACTGTATACACTTTATTGTATATTATACTCCTGACCCCCCCACTGTATACACTATATTGTATATTATACTCCTGACCCCCGCACTGTATACACTATATTGTATATTATACTCCTGACCTCCGCACTATATACACTATATTGTATATTATACTCCTGACCCCCCCCACTGTATACACTATATTGTACATTATACTCCTGACCCCCACACTGTATACACTATATTGTATATTATACTCCTGACCCCCCCATTGTATACACTATATTGTATATTATACTCCTGACCCCCGCACTACATACACTATATTGTATATTATACTCCTGACCCCCGCACTACATACACTATATTGTATAATATACTCCTGACCCCCGCACTGTATACACTATATTGTATATTATACTCCTGACCCCCGCACTATATACACTATATTGTATATTATACTCCTGACTCCCGCACTGTATACACTATATTGTATATTATACTCCTGACCCCCGCACTGTATACACTATATTGTATATTATACTCCTGACCCCCGCACTACATACACTATATTGTGTATACAGTGTGTCTCCGGGTATCACCAGCGCCCCCCCACCTCTGGCCACATGTGGTACTGCACCCCCCAGAGGATTGAATCCTTTTTGTCTTGTGAGACAATCCGAGTCAGAAAAGAAGAATATCCTGTGAATGGCGATCCGAGGAATTCCTGTACAATGTGGTCCTTTCCTTCTTCTGGTCTGAGGACCTCCGAGGCCAGAGATGGCGGACATCCTTCAATATGTGGTGAGTACAAAGATGGTGAACATCATTGGGTGCCAGACACTTCTTGGATGTAAAAGAGATTTTATTTCCATTGACAGTCCTTTCTATATATTCTGGGGGAGAGAGGGTTAGGGCCAGGACACCCTTAGATAGTAGCAAACCCAATTGGTAGACTCCGAGACGTCAATAGGAGGAGAGCCGGGCAGGGAAAGACCCCAGCAAGGCGCCACATCTGTATGTGTAGGATCTCCTACGGCAACAGTCCTTAACAGTTCCTTCAGCTCCACCACAACTTCTCCTTGTAGTTCTTTACCACGGAGTTCCCGATCTCTCACCGGACCCACCGATTCACTGACTCCAAATCCCTGGAGCTCCTCCAAGGACTGTGGTGGTCTCTCCCTCAAGTGTCACCCCCGCTTCTCTACTGGGTGCTTAGATTGGCACTCCAGATATTCCTCAAGCTTCACCCCACTGACCGGCTCGGTCCCTGGTCTGACCCACAAGGCTGCTCTACAAGTGTCACCTCCACTGGTTGGGTCCCTGGTCTGACCCACAATCCTGCTCTGCAACTGTCACCTCCGCTGGTTGGGTCCCTGGTCTGACCCACAATCCTGCTCTGCAACTGTCACCTCCACTGGTTGGGTCCCTGGTCTGACCCACAATCCTGCTCTACAAGTGTCACCTCCCCTGGTTGGGTCCCTGGTCTGACCCACAATCCTGCTCTGCAACTGTCACCTCCGCTGGTTGGGTCCCTGGTCTGACCCACAATCCTGCTCTGCAACTGTCACCTCCGCTGGTTGGGTCCCTGGTCTGACCCACAAGCCTGCTCTGCAAGTGTCACCTCCACTGGTTGGGTCCCTGGTCTGACCCACAATCCTGCTCTACAAGTGTCACCTCCGCTGGTTGGGTCCCTGGTCTGACCCACAATCCTGCTCTGCAAGTGTCACCTCCACTGGTTGGGTCCCTGGTCTGACCCACAATCCTGCTCTACAAGTGTCACCTCCGCTGGTTGGGTCCCTGGTCTGACCCACAAGCCTGCTCTGCAAGTGTCACCTCCACTGGTTGGGTCCCTGGTCTGACCCACAATCCTGCTCTACAAGTGTCACCTCCCCTGGTTGGGTCCCTGGTCTGACCCACAAGGCTGCTCTACAAGTGTCACATCCGCTGGTTGGGTCCCTGGTCTGACCCACAATCCTGCTCTGCAACTGTCACCTCCGCTGGTTGGGTCCCTGGTCTGACCCACAATCCTGCTCTGCAACTGTCACCTCCACTGGTTGGGTCCCTGGTCTGACCCACAATCCTGCTCTACAAGTGTCACCTCCCCTGGTTGGGTCCCTGGTCTGACCCACAATCCTGCTCTGCAACTGTCACCTCCGCTGGTTGGGTTCCTGGCCTGACCCACAAGCCTGCTCTACAAGTGTCACCTCCGCTGGTTGGGTCCCTGGTCTGACCCACAAGCCTGCTCTGCAAGTGTCACCTCCGCTGGTTGGGTCCCTGGCCTGACCCACAAGCTTGCTCTACAAGTGTCACCTCCGCTGGTTGGGTCCCTGGTCTGACCCACAAGCCTGCTCTGCAACTGTCACCTCCGCTGGTTGGGTTCCTGGTCTGACCCACAAGGCTGCTCTACAAGTGTCCCCTCCGCTGGTTGGGTCCCTGGTCTGACCCACAATCCTGCTCTACAAGTGTCACCTCCGCTGGTTGGGTCCCTGGTCTGACCCACAATCCTGCTCTGCAACTGTCACCTCCACTGGTTGGGTCCCTGGTCTGACCCACAATCCTGCTCTACAAGTGTCACCTCCCCTGGTTGGGTCCCTGGTCTGACCCACAAGCCTGCTCTACAAGTGTCACCTCCGCTGGTTGGGTCCCTGGCCTGACCCACAAGGCTGATCTACAAGTGTCACCTCCGCTGGTTGGGTTCCTGGCCTGACCCACAAGCCTGCTCTACAAGTGTCACCTCCGCTGGTTGGGTCCCTGGTCTGACCCACAATCCTGCTCTACAAGTGTCACCTCCCCTGGTTGGGTCCCTGGTCTGACCCACAATCCTGCTCTACAAGTGTCACCTCCGCTGGTTGGGTCCCTGGTCTGACCCACAAGCCTGCTCTGCAAGTGTCACCTTTGCTGGTTGGGTCCCTGGCCTGACCCACAAGCCTGCTCTACAAGTGTCACCTCCGCTGGTTGGGTCCCTGGTCTGACCCACAAGCCTGCTCTGCAACTGTCACCTCCGCTGGTTGGGTTCCTGGTCTGACCCACAAGCCTGCTCTACAAGTGTCACCTCCGCTGGTTGGGTCCCTGGCCTGACCCACAAGGCTGATCTACAAGTGTCACCTCCCCTGGTTGGGTCCCTGGTCTGACCCACAATCCTGCTCTGCAACTGTCACCTCCGCTGGTTGGGTCCCTGGTCTGACCCACAATCCTGCTCTACAAGTGTCACCTCCCCTGGTTGGGTCCCTGGTCTGACCCACAATCCTGCTCTGCAACTGTCACCTCCGCTGGTTGGGTTCCTGGCCTGACCCACAAGCCTGCTCTACAAGTGTCACCTCCGCTGGTTGGGTCCCTGGTCTGACCCACAACCCTGCTCTGCAACTGTCACCTCCACTGGTTGGGTCCCTGGTCTGACCCACAATCCTGCTCTACAAGTGTCACCTCCCCTGGTTGGGTCCCTGGTCTGACCCACAATCCTGCTCTGCAACTGTTACCGCCGCTGGTTGGGTTCCTGGCCTGACCCACAAGCCTGCTCTACAAGTGTCACCTCCGCTGGTTGGGTCCCTGGTCTGACCCACAAGCCTGCTCTGCAAGTGTCACCTCCGCTGGTTGGGTCCCTGGTCTGACCCACAATCCTGCTCTACAAGTGTCACCTCCGCTGGTTGGGTCCCTGGTCTGACCCACAATCCTGCTCTACAAGTGTCACCTCCCCTGGTTGGGTCCCTGGTCTGACCCACAAGGCTGCTCTGCAAGTGTCACCTCCGCTGGTTGGGTCCCTGGTCTGACCCACAAGCCTGCTCTGCAAGTGTCACCTCCGCTGGTTGGGTCCCTGGTCTGACCCACAAGCCTGCTCTGCAAGTGTCACCTCCGCTGGTTGGGTCCCTGGTCTGACCCACAATCCTGCTCTGCAAGTGTCACCTCCACTGGTTGGGTCCCTGGTCTGACCCACAAGGCTGCTCTACAAATTTCACCTCCACTGGTTGGGTCCCTGGTCTGACCCACAAGGCTGCTCTACAAGTGTCACCTCCGCTGGTTGGGTCCCTGGTCTGACCCACAAGCCTGCTCTGCAAGTGTCACCTCCACTGGTTGGGTCCCTGGTCTGACCCACAAGCCTGCTCTGCAAGTGTCACCTCCGCTGGTTGGGTCCCTGGTCTGACCCACAATCCTGCTCTGCAAGTGTCACCTCCGCTGGTTGGGTTCCTGGCCTGACCCACAAGCCTGCTCTGCAAGTGTCACCTCCGCTGGTTGGGTCCCTGGTCTGACCCACAAGCCTGCTCTACAAGTGTCACCTCCGCTGGTTGGGTCCCTGGTCTGACCCACAAGCCTGCTCTACAAGTGTCACCTCCGCTGGTTGGGTCCCTGGCCTGACCCACAAGGCTGCTCTACAAATTTCACCTCTGCTGGATGGGTCTCTGACTTTGATACCCACTGAAGTTTCCCGATTCTCCACCGTGCCCGTTCGGTGAGAACTGCTCCGGTACTTGCTTCTTGTTAGTCACTGAGGTCCCTGGTAATAAGGTGGCTGGTCCCTTACTGGCAGACAGATTCCCCCTGGGATATGCCCAATATCCGGCCTAGCAGCCCGGACAATACGACACACGTCCACCCAGACAGCCATCCAGGTGGCACAGAGAATCGATCTCCTGACTCCATCCGAATATATAGGCTCTCCCAGCAGGCCAGGGGATTCAAGAAAACCCCTGTCCATTGGCTGAGATACCCCAAATACCCAGAACCTGACCTTAGGTTGCCCTTCTCATATCTAGTACCACCAAGTGCCCGGCCACCTAGTGGTAGAAGAGAAAATACAACAAAGCCAAGCTTAGGGAGAAATTAATAGATCCCCATCAATCAACCAGGACAACTACTCCTGGCAAATAAATTTGTGAGGAGCTCCCTGACTAAGACCCAGAGCGTTACAACTATTGTATGTCATACCCCTCATTAGACTCCTGAACACTCATTAGACCCCTGATCTCTCATTAGACTCCTGAACACTCATTAGACCCCTGATCTCTCATTAGACCCCTGATCTCTCATTAAACCTCCTGATCCCTCATTAGACTCCTGAACACTCATTAGACCCCTGATCTCTCATTAGACCTCCTGATCTCTCATTAGACCTCCTGATCCCTCATTAGACCTCCTGATCCCTCATTAGACCTCCTGACCCCTCATTAGACTCCTGATCTCTCATTAGACCCCTGAACTCTCATTAGACTCCTGATCTCTCATTAGACCTCCTGATCTCTCATTAGACCCCTGATCCCTCATTAGACCTCCCGATCCCTCATTAGACTCCTGATCTCTCATTAGACCTCCTGATCCCTCATTAGACCCCTGATCTCTCATTAGACCCCTGAACTCTCATTAGACTCCTGATCTCTCATTAGACCTCCTGATCTCTCATTAGACCCCTGATTCCTCATTAGACCTCCTGATCCCTCATTAGACTCCTGATCTCTCATTAGACCCCTGATCTCTCATTAGACCTCCTGATCCCTCATTAGACCCCTGATCTCTCATTAGACCTCCAGATCTCTCATTAGACCCCTGATCTCTCATTAGATCTCCTGATCTCTCATTAGACCTCCTGACCCCTCATTAGACCCCTGAACTCTCATTAGACTCCTGATCTCTCATTAGACCTCCTGATTCCTCATTAGACCTCCTGATTCCTCATTAGACCTCCTGATCTCTCATTAGACCCCTGATCCCTCATTAGACCTCCTGATACCTCATTAGACTCCTGATCTTTCATTAGACCCCTGATCCCTCATTAGACCTCCTGATACCTCATTAGACTCCTGATCTCTCATTAGACCCCTGATCTCTCATTAGACCTCCTGATCCCTCATTAGACTCCTGATCTCTCATTAGACCTCCAGATCTCTCATTAGACCCCTGATCTCTCATTAGACCTCCTGATCCCTCATTAGACTCCTGATCTCTCATTAGACCCCTGATCTCTCATTAGACCTCCTGATCCCTCATCAGACTCCTGATCTCTCATTAGATCTCCTGATCTCTCATTAGACCTCCTGATTACTCATTAGACCCCTGATCTCTCATTAGACTTCCTGATTCCTCATTAAACCCCTGATCTCTCATTAGACCTCCTGATTCCTCATTAGACCCCTGATCCCTCATTAGACCTCCTGATCCCTCATTAGATCTCCTGATCCCTCATTAGACCCCAGATCTCTCATTAGACCTCCTGATTCCTCATTAGACCTCCTGATTCCTCATTAGACCTCCTGATCCCTCATTAGATCTCCTGATCCCTCATTAGACCCCAGATCTCTCATTAGACCTCCTGATTCCTCATTAGACCTCCTGATTCCTCATTAGACCTCCTGATCTCTCATTAGACCTCCTGATCTCTCATTAGATCCCTGAACCCTCATTAGACCCCCTGATCCCTCATTAGACCTCCTGATCTCTCATTAGATCCCTTATCCCTCATTAGACCCCTGATCCCTCATTAGATCTCCTGATCCCTCATTAGACCACTGATCCCTCATTAGACCCCTGATCTCTTATTAGACCTCCTGATCTCTCATTATATCCCTGATCCCTCATTAGACCTCCTGATCTCTCATTAGACCTCCTGATCCCTCATTAGACCTCCTGATCCCTCATTAGACCTCCTGATCTCTCATTAGACCCCTGATCTCTCATTAGACCTCTTGATCTCTCATTAGACCTCTTGATCTCTTATTAGACCCCTGATCTCTCATTAGACCCCTGATCCCTCATTAGACCTCCTGATGTCTGATTAGACCTCCTGGTCCCTCATTAGACCCCTGATCTCTCATTAGACCCCTGATCCCTCATTAGACCTCCTGATCTCTCATTAGACCCCTGATCCCTCATTAGACCTCCTGATCTCTCATTAGACCCCCTGATTTCTCATTAGATCTCCTGATCCCTCATTAGACCTCCTGATCCCTCATTAGACCTCCTGATCCCTCATTAGACCCCTGATTCCTCATTAGACCTCCTGGTCCCTCATTAGATCCCCTGATCTCTCAATAGACCTCCTGATCTCTCATTAGACCCCTGATTTCTCATTAGACCTTTTGATCCCTCATTAGACCCCTGATCCCTCATTAGATCTCCTGATCTCTCATTAGACCTCCTGATCCCTCATTAGACCTCCTGATCCCTCATTAGACCCCTGATCTCTCATTAGACATCTGATCCCTCATTAGACCTCCTGGTCCCTCAGTAGACCCCTGATCCCTCATTAGACCCCTGATCCCTCATTAGACCTCCTGGTCCCTCATTAGACCTCCTGGTCCCTTATTAGATCTCCTGATCTCTCATTAGACCCCTGATTCCTAATTAGACCTCCTGATCCCTCATTAGACCCCTGATCCCTCATTAGATCTCCTGACCCCTCATTAGATCTCCTGATCTCTCATTAGACCTCCAGATCTCTCATTAGACACCTAATTTCTCATTAGATCTCCTGATCCCTCATTAGATCTCCTGATCCCTCATTAGACCCCCTGATCCCTCATTAGACCCCCTGATCCCTCATTAGACCCCTGATATCTCATTAGACCCCCTGATTTCTCATTAGAGCTCCTGATTCCTCATTAGACCTCCTGATCTCTCATTAGACCTCTGATCCCTCATTAGACCTCCTGATCCCTCATTAGACCTCCTGACCCCTCATTAGACTCCTGAACACTCATTAGACCCCTGAACTCTCATTAGACTCCTGATCTCTCAATGACCTCCTGATTGCTCATTAGACCTCCTGATCTCTCATTAGACCCCTGATTCCTCATTAGACCTCCTGATCCCTCATTAGACCCCTGATCTCTCATTAGACCCCTGATCTCTCATTAGACCCCTGATACCTCATTAGACCCCTGATACCTCATTAGACCTCCTGATTATTCATTAGACTCCTGATCTCTCATTAGACCTCCAGATCTCTCATTAGACCTCCTGGGCCCTCATTAGATCTCCTGATCTCTCATTAGACCCCTGATCCCTCATTAGACCTCCTGATCTCTCATTAGACCCCCTGATTTCTCATTAGATCTCCTGATCCCTCATTAGACCTCCTGATCCCTCATTAGATCTCCTGATCCCTCATTAGACCTCCTGATCCCTCATTAGACCTCCTGGTCCCTCATTAGGCCCCTGATCCCTCATTAGACCCCCTGATCCCTCATTAGACCTCCTGGTCCCTCATTAGATCTCCTGATCTCTCATTAGACCCCTGATCCCTCATTAGACCTCCTGATCTCTCATTAGACCCCCTGATTTCTCATTAGATCTCCTGATCTCTCATTAGACCTCCTGATTCCTCATTAGACCTCCTGATCTCTCATTAGACCCCTGATCCCTCATTAGACCTCCTGATCCCTCATTAGACTCCTGATCTCTCATTAGACCCCTGATCTCTCATTAGACCTCCAGATCTCTCATTAGACCCCTGATACCTCATTAGATCTCCTGATCTCTCATTAGACCTCCTGATTACTCATTAGACCCCTGATCTCTCATTAGACCTCCTGATTCCTCATTAGACCCCTGATCTCTCATTAGACCTCCTGATTCCTCATTAGACCCCTGATCCCTCATTAGACCTCCTGATTCCTCATTAGATCTCCTGATCCCTCATTAGACCCCTGATCCCTCATTAGACCTCCTGATTCCTCATTAGACCTCCTGATCTCTCATTAGACCTCCTGATCTCTCATTAGACCCCTGATCTCTCATTAGACCTCCTGATCCCTCATTAGACCTCCTGGTCCCTCATTAGATCTCCTGATCTCTCATTAGACCCCTGATCCCTCATTAGACCTCCTGATCCCTCATTAGACCCTGATCCCTCATTAGATCTCCTGATCCCTTTATTATATCTCCTGATCTCTCATTAGACCTCCTGATCTCTCATTAGACCCCTAATTTCTCATTAGATCTCCTGATCCCTCATTAGATCTCCTGATCCCTCATTAGACCCCCTGATCCCTCATTAGACCCCCTGATCCCTCATTAGACCCCTGATCTCTCATTAGACCCCCTGATTTCTCATTAGACCCCTGATACCTCATTAGACCCCTGATCCCTCATTAGACCTCCTGATCCCTCATTAGACCTCCTGACCCCTCATTAGACTCCCGAACACTCATTAGACCCCTGAACTCTCATTAGACTCCTGATCTCTCATTAGACCTCCTGATTCCTCATTAGACCTCCTGATCTCTCATTAGACCCCTGATCCCTCATTAGACCTCCTGATCCCTCATTAGACCCCTGATCTCTCATTAGACCCCTGATACTTCATTAGATCTCCTGATCTCTCATTAGACCTCCTGATTATTCATTAGACTCCAGATCTCTCATTAGACCTCCTGATCCCTCATTAGATCTCCTGATCCCTCATTAGACTCCTGATCTCTCATTAGACCTCCAGATCTCTCATTAGACCCCTGATACCTCATTAGATCTCCTGATCTCTCATTAGACCTCCTGATTACTCATTAGACCCCTGATCCCTCATTAGACCTCCTGACCCCTCATTAGAATCCTGAACACTCATTAGACCCCTGAACTCTCATTAGACTCCTGATCTCTCATTAGACCTCCTGATTCCTCATTAGACCTCCTGATCTCTCATTAGACCCCTGATCCCTCATTAGACCTCCTGATCCCTCATTAGACTCCTGATCTCTCATTAGACCCCTGATCTCTCATTAGACCTCCAGATCTCTCATTAGACCCCTGATACCTCATTAGATCTCCTGATCTCTCATTAGACCTCCTGATTACTCATTAGACCCCTGATCTCTCATTAGACCTCCTGATTCCTCATTAGACCCCTGATCTCTCATTAGACCTCCTGATTCCTCATTAGACCCCTGATCCCTCATTAGACCTCCTGATTCCTCATTAGATCTCCTGATCCCTCATTAGACCCCTGATCCCTCATTAGACCTCCTGATTCCTCATTAGACCTCCTGATCTCTCATTAGACCTCCTGATCTCTCATTAGACCTCCTGATCTCTCATTAGACCCCCTGATCCCTCATTAGACCTCCTGATCTCTCATTAGATCCCTGATCCCTCATTAGATCTCCTGATCCCTCATTAGACCACTGATCCCTCATTAGACCCCTGATCTCTCATTAGACCTCCTGATCTCTCATTAGATCCCTGATCCCTCATTAGACCCCTGATTTCTCATTAGACCTCCTGATCTCTCATTAGACCCCTGATCCCTCATTAGACCCCTGATCCCTCATTAGACCCCTGATCTCTCATTAGACCTCCTGATCTCTCATTAGACCCCTGATCTCTCATTAAACCCCTGATTTCTCATTAGACCCCTGATCCCTCATTAGACCCCTGATCCCTCATTAGACCCCTGATCTCTCATTAGACCTCCTGATCTCTCATTAGACCCCTGATCTCTCATTAAACCCCTGATCTCTCATTAAACCCCTGATTTCTCATTAGACCCCTGATTTCTCATTAGACCCCTGATCTCTCATTAGACCTCCTGATCCCTCATTAGACCCCTGATCCCTCATTAGATCCCCTGATCTCTCATTAGACCCCTGATCCCTCATTAGACCTCCTGATCTCTCATTAGACCCCCTGATTTCTCATTAGATCTCCTGATCCCTCATTAGATCTCCTGATCCCTCATTAGACCTCCTGATCCCTCATTAGACCTCCTGGTCTCTCATTAGACCCCTGATCCCTCATTAGACCTCCTGGTCCCTCATTAGATCTCCTGATCTCTCATTAGACCTCCTGATCTCTCATTAGACCTCCTGATCTCTCATTAGACCCCTGATTTCTCATTAGACCTCTTGATCCCTCATTAGACCCCTGATCCCTCATTAGATCTCCTGATCTCTCATTACATCTCCTGATCCCTCATTAGATCCCTGATCTCTCATTAGACCCCTGATTTCTCATTAGACCTCCTGATCTCTCATTAGACCTCCTGATCTCTCATTAGACCCCTGATCTCTCATTAAACCCCTGATCTCTCATTAAACCCCTGATTTCTCATTAGACCCCTGATTTCTCATTAGACCCCTGATCTCTCATTAGACCTCCTGATCCCTCATTAGACCCCTGATCCCTCATTAGATCCCCTGATCTCTCATTAGACCCCTGATCCCTCATTAGACCTCCTGATCTCTCATTAGACCCCCTGATTTCTCATTAGATCTCCTGATCCCTCATTAGATCTCCTGATCCCTCATTAGACCTCCTGATCCCTCATTAGACCTCCTGGTCTCTCATTAGACCCCTGATCCCTCATTAGACCTCCTGGTCCCTCATTAGATCTCCTGATCTCTCATTAGACCTCCTGATCTCTCATTAGACCTCCTGATCTCTCATTAGACCCCTGATTTCTCATTAGACCTCTTGATCCCTCATTAGACCCCTGATCCCTCATTAGATCTCCTGATCTCTCATTACATCTCCTGATCCCTCATTAGATCCCTGATCTCTCATTAGACCCCTGATTTCTCAATAGACCTCCTGACCCCTCATTAGACCTCCTGATCTCTCATTAGACCTCCTGATCCCTCATTAGACCCCCCGATCCCTCATTAGACCCCTGATTTCTCATTAGACCTCCTGATCTCTCATTAGACCCCTGATCTCTCATTAGACCTCTTGATCTCTGATTAGACCCCTGATCTCTCATTAGATCTCCTGATCCCTCATTAGACCCCTGATCTCTCATTAGACCTCCTGATGGAAGGGGGGATGCCAGTGTTGCCAACCTACCAGATTGAAATTTACTGACATGACACCCAAAATTTACTGGCACAGCCACGTTTTTACTGGCATTTCCAAAAGTTACAAAATGACAGTTTTAAGTGCCAATTTCAGTATTTGGGCTACAAATAAGTTTAATATGCAATTAGCAATGTGATTTAATGTAGCTATTCAGGCAAAAAGCATATTTCTTATTTTATTTTCAATATAGTAAGTGAGTGGCTCAGGGACAGGGAATTAGAATGGCGGCACACACATGAAACTCTCTCTCCATGCCAGGTGGTCCCTTCAGTCCCCTCCAGTCCAAACAGTACTGACAGTCCCGTTCCTGTCCCACAGACCCGCACACGAGGCTCTGGCCTGGCACTATGACATCACACAAAACGCTCAGGCACCGCCTCCGCCAGACCAGCCCCCCACCGGTACCGTCTGAATACACTGTAGCAGACACTTTCATGGTCTCGCCCGGCTCTGGACCCGAGCTGCGCATGCCCAGTTCCGAGCCAAGCGTCACAGCCATATTTTTTACTGGCAAAATTTTCCTCTTACTGACATTTACTGGCAGGGAAAAAGTGCCCATTTTTTACAATACTGACGGTTGGCAACACTGGGGGATGCCGGAGCGACTTGTCCCTTGCATGTGATGTGTGTTGTATTAGGAGGGCAGAGTCTGCACCTCTCCACCAGTCAGAGTACCTCCCCTGCACCCTGAATACCTACTGACCAATCATAGTCCTCCATCATACATCACCTGGGGGGCGGAGCTCAGGTTTAACCCCTCCCTACAAACATGCAGAACGCCAAAGGACCCTGCAAGTGGTCATGTGACCAGAAGATAGGAGTGTGTGTACTAACCACTGAGGAGGGAATACATCCCATCCCTGCCATCACCATCACCTCATCTTCCCTCATCCAACATGGCCGCTCATCACCTCACCTTCCCTCATCCAACATGGCCGCTCATCACATCACCTGCCCTCATCAAACATGGCCGCTCATCACCTCACCCTCCCTTATCCAACATGGCCGCTTTTCACCTCACCCTCCCTCATCCAACATGGCCGCTTATCACCTCACCTGCCTTCATCAAACATGGCCGCTCATCACCTCACCTGCCCTCATTCAACATGGCCGCTTATCACCTCACCCTCCCTTATCCAACATGGCCGGCCGCGGCTCAGGAAGAGTAAAACGTCAGATTAGGCGGAGTCTGAACTTTCCGTCCCATGTCACACCCACCGCACAGCAAGAACGTTCTGTGCGTCATCACTATAGTAACCTCCGGCCGCCCACCGCCTGACGTCACTCCGAAGGCGGAAGATGGCGGCGCCCGGAGACACGATGATCGCGATGAGGCTCCGAAACCAACTGCAGTCCGTGTATAAGATGGACCCGCTGAGGAACGAGGTACTTACCGTCCTGTATACACCTACCTACCCCCTATATATTATATACCCGCTGAGGAACGAGGTACTTACCGTCATGTATACACCTACCTACCCACCCCCTATATATTATATACCCCCCCTGAGGAACGAGGTACTGCCTCCTATATACCGTCCTACACCCCTATATATCATATACCTCCATATACACCTATATACCCGCTGAGGAACGAGGTACCGCCCCCTATATACCGTCCTACCCCGCCTACCTACCTCTATATACCGTCCTACACCCCTATATATCATATACCCCCCCCTGAGGAATGAGGTACTTACCTCCTATATACCGTCCTACACCCCCATATACACCTACCTCCTATATACCACCTGAGGAACGAGGTACTTACCGTCCTGTATACACCTACCCCCTATATATTATATACCCGCCCTGAGGAACGAGGTACTTACCGTCCTGTATACACCTACCTACCCCCTATATATTATATATCCCCCCCCCCTGAGGAACGATGTACCGCCCCCAATATACCGTCCTACACCCCCATATACACCTACCTACCTCCACTATATCATATACCCGCTGAGGAACGAGGTACCGCCCTCTATATACTGTATAACCCCGCCTACCTACCCCTATATACCTTCCTACCCCCCTATATATCATATACCCGCTGAGGAACGAGGTACTTACCATCCTGTAAACAGCTACCCCCTATATATTATATACCCCCCCCTGAGGAACGAGGTACTTACCTCCTACACCCCCATATACACCTACCTCCTATATACCACCTGAGGAACGATGTACCGCCCCCTATATACCGTATTACCTCGCCTACCTCCTATATATACCGTCCTACACCCCTATATATCATATACCCCCTGAGGAACGAGGTACTTACTGTCCTGTATACACCTATCTACCTCCCTAGACCCCCATATACACCAACCTACCTCCTATATATCACATACCCCCATATACAACAACCTACTGTATATACTCGAGTATAAGTCGTTCCGAGTATAAGTCGAGGCCCTAATTTACCACAAAAAAATGGGAAAAACTTAGTGACCCGAGTATAAGATGAGGGTGAGAAATGCACAGCTACTGTAAGTGGAAAAGAGGGTCAAACAATGCCCATTTGCAGCCATAGGTCCCCTGAACTTCAAACTTGGTAGTTAAGGGTTCCTAGATGCCCCCTGAGCTGCAGCCAAAATTTGGGGTCTCTGAACCCAAAGGCTCCCGAAATGACATTGCTGCAGATAGACACAGTTGACCGAATTTGGGGCCCCGTATCTCGGGGCCACTTAGTGCTAAGAACCCCAATTTTGGTGTGCAAACCCAGTGGAACTAGCACCATAAAATTTCCAAAGCTGGGGTTTCTAGTACCAAGTGGCCCCGAGATACAGGGCCCCAAAAATCAGTTAAAAAATTGTCAAGCACTTTTCTGCAGCAGAGAATGACATTTTCCGAACCGGTTTTGGGGCCCCGTATCTCAGGGCCACTTGGTGCTAGGAACCCCAGCTTTGGATATGTTATGGGACCAGTTCCACTGGGTTTGCATACCAAATTTGGGGTTTCTAGCACCAAGTGGCCCTGAGATACGGGGCCCCAAAATCGGTTCGGAAAATGAAATCTTTTGCTGCATAAAAGTGCTTGACTCCAGTATAAATCGAGGGGGGCACAAAAAAATTTGCTGAAAAATTCGACTTATACTCGAGTATATACGGTACCTCCTATATACCCTGCTACACCCCTATATATCATATACCCGCTGAGGAACGAGGTACCGCCCCCTATATACCGTCCTACCCCGCCTACCTACCTCTATATACCGTCCTACCCCCCTATATATCATATAACCCCTGAGGAACGAGGTACCGCCCCCTATATACCGTCCTACCCCGCCTACCTACCTCCTATATACCGTCCTACCCCCCTATATACAACAACCTACCTCTATATACCGTCCTACCCCCCTATATATCATATACCCCCTGAGGAACAAGGTACCGCCCCCTATATACTGTATAACCCCGCCTACCTACCTCCTATATACCGTCCTACCCCCTATATATCATATACCCCCTGAGGAACAAGGTACTTACCGTCCTGTATACACCTAATATACCTCCCTAGACCCCCATATACACCAACCTACCTCCATATACAATATACCCCCTGAGGAACGAGGTACTTACCGTCCTACACCTCCATATACACCAACCTACCTCCTATATATCCTATACCCCCTAAGGAACTAGGTACTTACCGTATTACCCCACCTACCTACTCCCTATATATACACCACACTACCCACCTACCCCTATATATACCGCACTACCCACCTACCCCCTATATATACACCGCACTACCCACCTACCCCCTATATATACACCGCACTACCCACCTACCCCTATATATACACCGCACTACCCACCTACCCCCTATATATATACACCGCACTACCCACCTACCCCCTATATATACACCGCACTACCCACCTACCCTCTATATATACACACCACACTACCCACCTACCCCTATATATACCGCACTACCCACCTACCCCCTATATATACACCGCACTACCCACCTACCCCCTATATATACCTCACTACCCACCTACCCCTATATATACACCGCACTACCCACCTACCCCCTATATATACACCGCACTACCCACCTACCCCTATATACACCGCACTACCCACCTACCCCCTATATATACACCGCGCTACCCACCTACCCCTATATATACACCGCACTACCCACCTACCCCTATATATACACCGCACTACCCACCTACCCCCTATATATACACCACACTACCCACCTACCCCCTATATATACACCGCACTACCCACCTACCCCCTATATATACACCGCACTACCCACCTACCCCCTATATATACACCGCACTACCCACCTACCCCCTATATATACACCGCACTACCCACCTACCCCCTATATATACACCGCACTACCCACCTACCCCCTATATATACACCGCACTACCCACCTACCCCCTATATATACACCGCACTACCCACCTACCCCCTATATATACACCGCACTACCCACCTACCCCCTATATATACACCGCACTACCCACCTACCCCCTATATATACACCGCACTACCCACCTACCCTCTATATATACACACCGCACTACCCACCTACCCCCTATATATACACCGCTCTACCCACCTACCCCCTATATATACCGCACTACCCACCTACCCCCTATATATACATCGCACTACCCACCTACCCCCTATATATACACCGCACTACCCACCTACCCCCTATATATACACCGCACTACCCACCTACCCCCTATATATACACCGCACTACCCACCTACCCCCTATATATACACCGCACTACCCACCTACCCCTATATATACCGCACTACCCACCTACCTCCTATATATACACCGCACTACCCACCTACCCCCTATATATACCGCACTACCCACCTACCCCCTATATATACCGCACTACCCACCTACCCCCTATATATACACCGCACTACCCACCTACCCCCTATATATACACCGCACTACCCACCTACCCCCTATATATACACCGCACTACCCACCTACCCCCTATATATACACCGCACTACCCACCTACCCCCTATATATACACCGCACTACCCACCTACCCCCTATATATACACCGCACTACCCACCTACCCCCTATATATACACCGCACTACCCACCTACCCTCTATATATACACACCGCACTACCCACCTACCCCCTATATATACACCGCTCTACCCACCTACCCCCTATATATACCGCACTACCCACCTACCCCCTATATAAACATCGCACTACCCACCTACCCCCTATATATACACCGCACTACCCACCTACCCCTATATATACACCGCACTACCCACCTACCCCTATATATACACCGCACTACCCACCTTCCCCCTATATATATACACCGCACTACCCACCTACCCCCTATATATACACTGCACTACCCCCTATATATACACCGCACTACCCACCTACCCCCTATATATACACTGCACTACCCACCTACCCCTATATATACACCGCACTACCCACCTACCCCCTATATATACACCGCACTACCCACCTACCCCCTATATATACACCGCACTACCCACCTACCCCCTATATATACACCGCACTACCCACCTACCCCCTATATATACACCGCACTACCCCCTATATATACACCGCATTACCCACCTACCCCCTATATATACACCGCACTACCCACCTACCCCCTATATATACACCGCACTACCCCCCTACCCCCTATATATACACCGCACTACCCACCTACCCCTATATATACACCGCATTACCCACCTACCCCCTATATATACACCGCACTACCCACCTACCCCCTATATATACACCACACTACCCACCTACCCCCTATATATACACCGCACTACCCACCTACCCCTATATATACACCGCATTACCCACCTACCCCCTATATAGACACCGCACTACCCACCTACCCCCTATATATACACCACACTACCCACCTACCCCCTATATATACACCGCACTACCCACCTACCCCTATATATACACCGCACTAACCACCTACCCCCTATATATACACCGCACTACCCACCTACCCCCTATATATACACCGCACTACCCACCTACCCCCTATATATACACCGCATTACCCACCTACCCCCTATATATACACCGCACTACCCACCTACCCCCTATATATACACCGCACTACCCCCTATATATATACACCGCACTACTCCCTATATATACTGCACTACCCACCTACCCCCTATATATACCGCACTACTCACCTACCCCTCATATACCGTCCTACCCCACCTTCCCCCTATATATACACCGCACTACCCACCTACCCCCTATATATATCGCACTACCCACCTACCCCCTATATATACACCGCACTACCCACCTACCCCCTATATATACACCGCACTACCCCCTATATATACACCACACTACCCACCTACCCCCTATATATACCGCACTACCCACCTACCCCCTATATATACCGCACTACCCACCTACCCCCTATATATACACCGCACTACCCACCTATATATACACCGCACTACCCACCTACCCCCTATATATACCGCACTACCCACCTACCCCCTATATATACACCGCACTACCCACCTACCCCCTATATATACATCGCACTACCCACCTACCCCCTATATATACACCGCACTACCCACCTACCCCTATATATACACCGCACTACCCACCTACCCCTATATATACACCGCACTACCCACCTTCCCCCTATATATATACACCGCACTACCCACCTACCCCCTATATATACACTGCACTACCCCCTATATATACACCGCACTACCCACCTACCCCCTATATATACACTGCACTACCCACCTACCCCTATATATACACCGCACTACCCACCTACCCCCTATATATACACCGCACTACCCACCTACCCCCTATATATACACCGCACTACCCACCTACCCCCTATATATACACCGCACTACCCACCTACCCCCTATATATACACCGCACTACCCACCTACCCCCTATATATACACCGCATTACCCACCTACCCCCTATATATACACCGCATTACCCACCTACCCCCTATATATACACCGCACTACCCACCTACCCCCTATATATACACCACACTACCCACCTACCCCCTATATATACACCGCACTACCCACCTACCCCTATATATACACCGCACTAACCACCTACCCCCTATATATACACCGCACTACCCACCTACCCCCTATATATACACCGCACTACCCACCTACCCCCTATATATACACCGCATTACCCACCTACCCCCTATATATACACCGCACTACCCACCTACCCCCTATATATACACCGCACTACCCCCTATATATATACACCGCACTACTCCCTATATATACTGCACTACCCACCTACCCCCTATATATACCGCACTACTCACCTACCCCTCATATACCGTCCTACCCCACCTTCCCCCTATATATACACCGCACTACCCACCTACCCCCTATATATATCGCACTACCCACCTACCCCCTATATATACACCGCACTACCCACCTACCCCCTATATATACACCGCACTACCCCCTATATATACACCACACTACCCACCTACCCCCTATATATACCGCACTACCCACCTACCCCCTATATATACCGCACTACCCACCTACCCCCTATATATACACCGCACTACCCACCTATATATACACCGCACTACCCACCTACCCCCTATATATACCGCACTACCCACCTACCCCCTATATATACACCGCACTACCCACCTACCCCCTATATATACACCGCACTACCCACCTACCCCCTATATATACACCGCAATACCCCCTATATATACACCACACTACCCACCTACCCCCTATGTATACACCGCTCTACCCACCTACCCCCTATATATACACTGCGCTACCCACCTACCCCCTATATATACACCGCGCTACCCACCTACCCCCTATATATACACCGCGCTACCCACCTACCCCCTATATATACACCGCGCTACCCACCTACCCCCTATATATACACCGCGCTACCCACCTACCCCCTATATATACACCGCACTACCCACCTACCCCTATATATACACCGCACTACCCACCTACCCCCTAAATGTACACCGCACTACCCACCTACCCCTATATATACACCGCACTACCCACCTACCCCTATATATACACCGCACTACCCACCTACCCCCTATATATACACCGCACTACCCACCTACCCCCTATATATACCGCACTACCCACCTACCCCCTATATATACACTGCACTACCCACCTACCCCCTATATATACACCGCACTACCCCCTATATATACACCACACTACCCACCTACCCCCTATATATACACCGCACTACCCACCTACCCCCTATATATACCGCACTACCCACCTACCCCCTATATATACACCGCACTACCCACCTACCCCCTATATATACACCGCACTACCCCCTATATATACACCACACTACCCACCTACCCCCTATATATACACCGCACTACCCACCTACCCCCTATATATACCGCACTACCCCCTATATATACACCGCACTACCCACCTACCCCCTATATATACACCGCACTACCCACCTACCCCCTATATATACACCGCACTACCCACCTACCCCCTATATATACACCGCACTACCCACCTACCCCCTATATATACACCGCACTACCCACCTACCCCCTATATATACACCGCACTACCCACCTACCCCTATATATACACCGCACTACCCACCTACCCCCTATATATACCGCACTACCCACCTACCCCTATATATACACCGCACTACCCACCTACCCCCTATATATACACCACACTACCCACCTACCCCCTATATATACACCGCACTACCCACCTACCCCCTATATATACACTGCACTACCCACCTACCCCCTATATATACACTGCACTACCCACCTACCCCTATATATACACCGCACTACCCACCTACCCCCTATATATACACCGCACTACCCCCTATATATACACCGCACTACCCACCTACCCCCTATATGTACACCGCACTACCCACCTACCCCCTATATGTACACCGCACTACCCACCTACCCCCTATATGTACACCGCACTACCCACCTACCCCCTATATGTACACCGCACTACCCACCTACCCCCTATATATACACCGCACTACCCACCTACCCCCTATATATACACCGCACTACCCACCTACCCCCTATATATACACCGCACTACCCACCTACCTCCTATATATACACCGCACTACCCACCTACCCCCTATATATACACCGCACTACCCACCTACCCCCTATATGTACACCGCACTACCCACCTACCCTCTATATATACACACCGCACTACCCACCTACCCCCTATATATACACCGCACTACCCACCTACCCTCTATATATACACCGCACTACCCACCTACCCCCTATATATACACCGCACTACCCACCTACCCCTATATATACACCGCACTACCCACCTACCCCCTATATATACACCGCACTACCCACCTACCCCCTATATACACCGCACTACCCACCTACCCCCTATATATACACCGCACTACCCACCTACCCCTATATATACCGCACTACCCACCTACCCCCTATATATACCGCACTACCCACCTACTCCCTATATATACACCGCACTACCCACCTACCCCCTATATATACACCGCACTACCCACCTACCCCCTATATATACACCGCACTACCCACCTACCCCCTATATATACACCGCACTACCCACCTACCCCCTATATATACACCACTACCCACCTACCCCCTATATATACCGCACTACCCACCTACCCCCTATATATACCGCACTACCCACCTTCCCCCTATATATACACCGCACTACCCACCTACCCCCTATGTATACCGCACTACCCACCTACCCCCCCTATATATATATATATACCGCACTACCCACCTACCCCCTATATATACACCGCACTACCCACCTACCCCCTATATATACACACCGCACTACCCACCTACCCCCTATATATACACCGCACTACCCACCTACCCCTATATATACACCGCACTACCCACCTACCCCCTATATATACCGCACTACCCACCTACCCCCTATATATACACCGCACTACCCACCTACCCCCTATATATACACACCGCACTACCCACCTACCCCTATATATACCGCACTACCCACCTACCCCCTATATATACACCGCACTACCCACCTACCCCTATATATACCGCACTACCCACCTACCCCCTATATATACACCGCATTACCCACCTACCCCCTATATATACACCGCACTACCCACCTACCCCTATATATACCGCACTACCCACCTACCCCTATATATACACCGCACTACCCACCTACCCCTATATATACACCGCACTACCCACCTACCCCCTATATATACACCGCACTACCCACCTACCCCTATATATACACCACACTACCCACCTACCCCCTATATATACACCGCACTACCCACCTACCCCCTATATATACACCGCACTACCCACCTACCCCCTATATATACACCGCACTACCCACCTACCCCCTATATATACACCGCACTACCCACCTACCCCTATATATACACCGCACTACCCACCTACCCCCTATATATACACCGCACTACCCACCTACCCCCTATATATACACCGCACTACCCACCTACCCCTATATATACACCGCACTACCCACCTACCCCCTATATATACACCGCACTACCCACCTACCCCCTATATATACACCGCACTACCTACCTACCCCCTATATATACCGTCCTACCTACGCCCTGTATATACCATCCTACCCACTACTCTGCATATACCGTCCTATCCCTATATATACTTTTCTAGCTACTACCCCTATATATACCCACCTACCCCCTAAATATACCGTCCTTCCCCTTGTATATACTGTCCTACCCCCTATACATACACCCACCTTTCCCCTATATAGACCATCCTTCCTACCCCCTATATAGACCATCATACCTACCCCCTATATATATATTCCGTACTACCCACCTACCCCCTATATATACCGTCCTACCCCTTATATATACCATCCGACCCCCTATATATACTGTCCTTCCCCTCATATATACCGTCCTACTCCACCTTCCCCAATATATATATATATATATATATATATATATATATATATATATATATATATATATATCTCTATCTATCTCATCCTACCCCCTATATATTCCGTCCTACCTACTCCCTGTATATACTATATTACCCACCTCCCCCTATATATACCATACTACCCTGTATATACTGTCCTATCCCTATATATACTTTCCTAGCCACTACCCCTATATATACCCACCTACCCCTATATATACACCGCACTACCCACCTACCCCCTATATATACCGCACTACCCACCTACCCCTATATACACCGCACTACCCACCTACCCCCTATATATACCGCACTACCCACCTACCCCCTATATATACCGCACTACCCACCTACCCCTATATATACCGCACTACCCACCTACCCCTATATATACACCGCACTACCCACCTACCCCCTATATATACACCGCACTACCCACCTACCCCCTATATATATATATACACCGCATTACCCACCTACCCCCTATATATACACCGCACTACCCACCTACCCCCTATATATATATACACCGCACTACCCACCTACCCCCTATATATACACCGCATTACCCACCTACCCCCTATATATACACCGCACTACCCACCTACCCCTATATATACACCGCACTACCCACCTACCCCCTATATATACACCGCATTACCCACCTACCCCCTATATATACACCACACTACCCACCTACCCCCTATATATACCGCACTACCCACCTACCCCCTATATATACCGCACTACCCACCTACCCCTATATATACACCACACTACCCACCTATATATACACCGCACTACCCACCTACCCCTATATATACACCACACTACCCACCTATATATACACCGCACTACCCACCTACCCCCTATATATACACCGCACTACCCACCTACCCCCTATATATACACCGCACTACCCACCTACCCCCTATATATACACCGCGCTACCCACCTACCCCTATATATACACCGCACTACCCACCTACCCCTATATATACACCGCACTACCCACCTACCCCCTATATATACACCGCATTACCCACCTACCCCCTATATATACCGCACTACCCACCTACCCCTATATATACCGCACTACCCACCTACCCCCTATATATACACCGCACTACCCACCTACCCCCTATATATACACCGCACTACCCACCTACCCCTATATATACACCGCACTACCCACCTACCCCCTATATATACACCGCACTACCCACCTACCCCCTATATATACACCGCACTACCCACCTACCCCCTATATATACACCGCACTACCCACCTACCCCCTATATATACACCGCACTACCCACCTACCCCCTATATATACACCGCACTACCCACCTACCCCCTATATATACCGCACTACCCACCTACCCCCTATATATACACCGCTCTACCCACCTACCCCCTATATATACACCGCACTACCCACCTACCCCCTATATATACACCGCACTACCCACCTACCCCCTATATATACACCGCACTACCCACCTACCCCCTATATATACACCGCACTACCCACCTACCCCCTATATATACACCGCACTACCCACCTACCCCCTATATATACACCGCACTACCCACCTACCCCCTATATATACTCCACACTACCCCCTATATATATACACCGCACTACCCACCTACCCCCTATATATACCGCACTACCCACCTACCCCCTATATATACACCGCACTACCCACCTACCCCCTATATATACACCGCACTACCCACCTACCCCTATATATACACCGCACTACCCACCTACCCCCTATATATACACCGCACTACCCACCTACCCCCTATATATACCGCACTACCCACCTACCCCCTATATATATACCGCACTACCCACCTACCCCTATATATACACCGCACTACCCACCTACCCCCTATATATACACCGCACTACCCACCTACCCCCTATATATACCGCACTACCCACCTACCCCCTATATATACACCGCACTACCCACCTACCCCTATATATACACCGCACTACCCACCTACCCCCTATATATACACCGCACTACCCACCTACCCCCTATATATACCGCACTACCCACCTACCCCCTATATATACCGCACTACCCACCTACCCCCTATATATACACCGCACTACCCACCTACCCCCTATATATACACCGCACTACCCACCTACCCCCTATATATACACCGCACTACCCACCTACCCCTATATATACCGCACTACCCACCTACCCCCTATATATACACCGCACTACCCACCTACCCCCTATATATACCGCACTACCCACCTACCCCTATATATACACTGCACTACCCACCTACCCCCTATATATACACCGCACTACCCACCTACCCCTATATATACACCGCACTACCCACCTACCCCCTATATATACACCGCACTACCCACCTACCCCCTATATATACACTGCACTACCCACCTACCCCCTATATATACACCGCACTACCCACCTACCCCCTATATATATATATATACACCGCACTACCCACCTACCCCTATATACACCGCACTACCCACCTACCCCCTATATATACCGCACTACCCACCTACCCCCTATATATACACTGCACTACCCACCTACCCCCTATATATACACCGCACTACCCACCTACCCCCTATATATATATATATACACCGCACTACCCACCTACCCCCTATATATACACCGCATTACCCACCTACCCCCTATATATACACCGCACTACCCACCTACCCCCTATATATATATACACCGCACTACCCACCTACCCCCTATATATACACCGCATTACCCACCTACCCCCTATATATACACCGCACTACCCACCTACCCCTATATATACACCGCACTACCCACCTACCCCCTATATATACACCGCATTACCCACCTACCCCCTATATATACACCACACTACCCACCTACCCCCTATATATACACCGCACTACCCACCTACCCCCTATATATACACCGCGCTACCCACCTACCCCTATATATACACCGCACTACCCACCTACCCCTATATATACACCGCACTACCCACCTACCCCCTATATATACACCGCATTACCCACCTACCCCCTATATATACCGCACTACCCACCTACCCCTATATATACCGCACTACCCACCTACCCCCTATATATACACCGCACTACCCACCTACCCCCTATATATACACCGCACTACCCACCTACCCCTATATATACACCGCACTACCCACCTACCCCCTATATATACACCGCACTACCCACCTACCCCCTATATATACACCGCACTACCCACCTACCCCCTATATATACACCGCACTACCCACCTACCCCCTATATATACACCGCACTACCCACCTACCCCCTATATATACCGCACTACCCACCTACCTCTATATATACACCGCTCTACCCACCTACCCCCTATATATACCGCACTACCCACCTACCCCCTATATATACACCGCACTACCCACCTACCCCTATATATACACCGCACTACCCACCTACCCCTATATATACACCGCACTACCCACCTACCCCCTATATATACACCGCACTACCCACCTACCCCCTATATATACCGCACTACCCACCTACCCCCTATATATACCGCACTACCCACCTACCCCTTATATATACACCGCACTACCCACCTACCCCCTATATATACACCGCACTACCCACCTACCCCCTATATATACACCGCACTACCCACCTACCCCTATATATACCGCACTACCCACCTACCCCCTATATATACACCGCACTACCCACCTACCCCCTATATATACACCGCACTACCCACCTACCCCTATATATACACCGCACTACCCACCTACCCCTATATATACACCGCACTACCCACCTACCCCCTATATATACACCGCACTACCCACCTACCCCCTATATATACCGCACTACCCACCTACCCCCTATATATACCGCACTACCCACCTACCCCCTATATATACACCGCACTACCCACCTACCCCCTATATATACCGCACTACCCACCTACCCCCTATATATACCGCACTACCCACCTACCCCCTATATATATACCGCACTACCCACCTACCCCTATATATACACCGCACTACCCACCTACCCCCTATATATATACCGCACTACCCACCTACCCCTATATATACCGCACTACCCACCTACCCCCTATATATACACCGCACTACCCACCTACCCCCTATATATACCGCACTACCCACCTACCCCTATATATACACCGCACTACCCACCTACCCCCTATATATACACCGCACTACCCACCTACCCCCTATATATACACCGCACTACCCACCTACCCCTATATATACACCGCACTACTCACCTACCCCCTATATACACCACACTACCCACCTACCCCCTATATATACACCGCACAACCCACCTACCCCTATATATACACCGCACTACCCACCTACCCCTATATATACACCGCACTACCCACCTACCCCTATATATACACCGCACTACTCACCTACCCCCTATATACACCACACTACCCACCTACCCCCTATATACACCACACTACCCACCTACCCCCTATATATACACCGCACTACCCACCTACCCCCTATATATACACCGCACTACCCACCTACCCCCTATATATACACCGCACTACCCACCTACCCCCTATATATACACCGCACTACCCACCTACCCCTATATATACCGCACTACCCACCTACCCCTATATATACCGCACTACCCACCTACCCCCTATATATACCCACCTACCCCCTATATATACCGCACTACCCACCTACCTCTATATATACCGCACTACCCACCTACCCCTATATATACACCGCATTACCCACCTACCCCTATATATATACACCGCACTACCCACCTACCCCCTATATATACACCGCACTACCCACCTACCTCTATATATACAGCACTACCCACCTACCCCTATATATACCGCACTACCCACCTACCCCCTATATATACACCGCACTACCCACCTACCCCCTATATATACCGCACTACCCACCTACCCCCTATATATACCGCACTACCCACCTACCCCCTATATATACACCGCACTACCCACCTACCCCCTATATATACACCGCACTACCCACCTACCCCCTATATATACACCGCACTACCCACCTACCCCCTATATATACACCGCACTACCCACCTACCCCCTATATATACACCGCACTACCCACCTACCCTCTATATATACACACCGCACTACCCACCTACCCCCTATATATACACCGCACTACCCACCTACCCCCTATATATACACCGTACTACCCACCTACCCCCTATATATACACCGCATTACCCACCTACCCCCTATATATACACCGCACTACCCACCTACCCCCTATATATACACCGCTCTACCCACCTACCCCCTATATATACACCGCACTACCCACCTACCCCCTATATATACACCGCACTACCCACCTACCCCCTATATATACACCGCACTACCCACCTACCCCCTATATATACACCGCACTACCCACCTACCCCCTATATATATACACCGCACTACTCACCTACCCCCTATATATACACCGCACTACTCACCTACCCCTATATATACACCTCACTACTCACCTACCCCCTATATATACACCGCACTACCCACCTACCCCTATATATATACCGCACTACCCACCTACCCCCTATATATACACCGCACTACCCACCTACCCTCTATATATACACCGCACTACCCACCTACCCCCTATATATACACTGCACTACCCACCTACCCCCTATATATACACCGCACTACCCACCTACCCCCTATATATACACCGCACTACCCACCTACCCCCTATATATACACCGCACTACCCACCTACCCCCTATATATACACCGCACTACCCACCTACCCCCTATATATACACCGCACTACCCACCTACCCCCTATATATACACCGCACTACCCACCTACCCCTATATATACACCGCACTACCCACCTACCCCCTATATATACACCGCACTACCCCCTATATATACACCGCACTACCCCCTATATATACACCGCTCTACCCACCTACCCCCTATATATACACCGCACTACCCACCTACCCCCTATATATACACCGCACTACCCACCTACCCCTATATATACACCGCACTACCCACCTACCCCCTATATATACACCGCACTACCCACCTACCCCCTATATATACACCGCACTACCCACCTACCCCTATATATACACCGCACTACCCACCTACCTCTATATATACACCGCACTACCCACCTACCCCCTATATATATATACACCGCACTACCCACCTACCCCCTATATATACACCGCTCTACCCACCTACCCCCTATATATACACCGCTCTACCCACCTACCCCCTATATATACACCGCTCTACCCACCTACCCCCTATATATACACCGCACTACCCACCTACCCCCTATATATACACCGCACTACCCACCTACCCCCTATATATACACCGCTCTACCCACCTACCCCCTATATATACCGCACTACCCACCTACCCCCTATATATACACCGCACTACCCACCTACCCCCTATATATACCGCACTACCCACCTACCCCCTATATATACACCGCACTACCCACCTACCCCCTATATATACACCGCACTACCTACCTACCCCCTATATATACCGTCCTACCTACGCCCTGTATATACCATCCTACCCACTACTCTGCATATACCGTCCTATCCCTATATATACTTTTCTAGCTACTACCCCTATATATACCCACCTACCCCCTAAATATACCGTCCTTCCATTGTATATACTGTCCTACCCACCTACCCTTATATATATATATATATATATATATATATATATATATATATATATATATATATATATATATATATATATATAGTCCTACCCCCTATACATACACCCACCTTTCCCCTATATAGACCATCCTTCCTACCCCCTATATATACCATCATACCTACCCCTTATATATACCATCCGACCCCCTATATATACTGTCCTTCCCCTCATATATACCGTCCTACTCCACCTTCCCCATATATATATATATATATATATATCTATATATATATATATATATATATATCTCTATCTCATCCTACCCCCTATATATTCCGTCCTACCTACTCCCTGTATATACTATACTACCCACCTCCCCCTATATATACCATTCTACCCTGTATATACTGTCCTATCACTATATATACTTTCCTAGCCACTACCCCATATATATATATATATATATATATATATATATATATATATATATATATATATATATATATATATATATATATATATATATATATATATATATATATATACACACACTCATACCCACCTCCCTATATATAACATCCTTTCCCCTATATATACCTTCCTACCTACCCCCTATATATATTCTGTACTACCCACCTACCCCCTATATATATATATATATATATATATATATATATAACCCTACCCCCCCCTCTAATATACACCATAGACCTCCTGGGTAATGAGGTACCTGCCTTACTACTTCGCTATCTATCTTACTACCTACCTATCCCGTATATACCTTACTACCTACCCTCCCTATCCCCTTATATACCTTACTACCCACCCCCCTACAGCCACCTACCTCTGCTTTTTAACCCCCCCCCCCCATTCCCTTCTACAGCCACCTACCTCTGCTTTTTAACCCCCCCCCCCATTCCCTTCTACAGCCACCTACCTCTGCTTTCCCCCCCCCCCATTCCCTTCTACAGCCACCTACCTCTGCTTCCCCCCCCATTCCCTTCTACAGCCACCTACCTCTGCTTTTTTACCCCCCTACAGCCACCTACCTCTGCTTTTTTTACCCCCCTACAGCCACCTACCTTTTAATTCTTTACCCATCCCCCTACAGCCACCTACTTTACTACTCTGCTACTTTACCCCCATCAGGCCCCCTCTATTCCACCTACCTCTCCTTCTTTGCCCACCCCCCCACCTCTGCTTCTTTACCTCCCCGGCCCCCTTCAGCCACCTACCTCTGCTTCTTTACCCCCCACAGCCACCTACCTCTACTTTGCACCCCCCCCCCATCCCCCCAATGACTCCGCCTCTGCTGTGGTTGCAGGAAGTGGTGAAGGTGAAGATTAAGGAGCTTAATGAGCAGATTGTGTGTTACCTGTGTGCCGGGTACTTCATAGACGCCACCACCATCACCGAGTGCCTACATACCTGTGAGTACCTACCTTCTACATGGCTTATAATCGGGGGAGGGGTAGATGATGGGGAGTTGGGGGTGGATGGTGGCTGTTTGGAGGTAGTGGTAGGGGGCGGTTCCTGGGGGGGTGGTTGTTAGGCGTGGTGGGGGTTAGAGATGGGGGGAGTTGGGGGTGGTTGTTGGGGGATAGATGATGGTGGGGTGAATGATGATGTTGGGGATTGGGGGGGGTAAATTATGGTGTAGTTGTTGGGGGTGGGGGGGGCAAGTTGCTCCTCATACGATGTCCCTCTTCTCCCTGCAGTCTGTAAGATTTGTATAGTATAGTGAAGTGGATGGTGGGGATTGGGTGGTGGTGGTTGGGAGGTAAGTAGCTCCTTATACAATGGGGGTGTGGTAGATGATGGAGGGGGTTAGGGTGAAGTGGATGGAGGGGGTTGGGTGGTGCCGGTTGGGAGGTAAGTAGCTCCTCATACAATGGGGGGGGGTAGACGATGGAGGGGGTTAGGGTGAAGTGGATGGTGGGGATTGGGTGGTGGCGGTTGGGAGGTAAGTAGCTCCTCATACAATGGGGGGGTAGATGATGGAGGGGGTTAGGGTGAAGTTGGGGGGTAAGTAGCTCCTCAATCAATGGGGGGGTAGATGATGGAGGGGGTTGGGTGGTGACGGTTGGGAGGTAAGTAGCTCCTCATACAATTGGGGGGGAGGGGGGTAGATGATGGAGGGGGTTAGGGTGAAGTGGATGGAGGGGATTGGGTGGTGGTGGTTGGGGGGTAAGTAGCTCCTCATACAATGGAGGGGGTTGGGTGGTGGGGGTTGGGAGGTAAGTAGCTCCTCATACAATGGGGGGGTAGATGATGGAGGGGGTTAGGGTGAAGTGGGAGTTGGGGGTAAGTTGCTCCTCATACGATGTCCCTCTTCTCCCTTGCAGTCTGTAAGATTTGTATAGTATAGTGAAGTGGATGGTGGGGATTGGGTGGTGGTGGTTGGGGGTAAGTAGCTCCTCATACAATGGGGGGGGTAGATGATAGAGGGGTTAGGGTGATGGATGACGGAGAGTGAAGTGGATGGAGGGGGCTGGGTAGTGGCGGTTGGGGTAAGTAGCTCCTCATACAATGGGGGGGTAGATGATGGAGGGGGTTAGGGTGAAGTGGGGATTGGGTGGTGGTGGTTGGGGGTAAGTAGCTCCTCATACAATGGGGGGGGGGGTAGATGATGGAGGGGGTTGGGTGGTGGTGGTTGGGGGTAAGTAGCTCCTCATACAATGGGGGGTAGATGATGGGGGGGTTAGGGTGAAGTGGATGGAGGGGATTGGGTGGTGGCAGTTGGGAGGTAAGTAGCTCCTCATACAATGGGGGGGGGGGGTAGATGATGGAGGGGGTGGGTGGTGGTGGTTGGGGGTAAGTAGCTCCTCATACAATGGGGGGGTAGATGATGGGGGGGTTAGGGTGAAGTGGATGGAGGGGATTGGGTGGTGGCAGTTGGAAGGTAAGTAGCTCCTCATACAATGGGGGGGTAGATGATGGAGGGTGAAGTGGATGGTGGGGATTGGGTGGTGGTGGTTGGGGGTAAGTAGCTCCTTATACAATGGGGGGGGGTAGATGATGGAGGGGGTTGGGTGGTGGTGGTTGGGAGGTAAGTAGCTCCTCATACAATGGGGGGGTAGATGATAGAGGGGGTTAGGGTGAAGTGGATGGAGGGGGCTGGGTGGTGGCGGTTGGGGGTAAGTAGCCCCTTATACAATGGGGGGGGGGGGTAGATGATAGAGGGGGTTAGGGTGAAGTGGGAGTTGGGGGTAAGTTGCTTCTCATACGATGTCGCTCTTCTCCCCTGCAGTCTGTAAGAGTTGTATAGTGAAGTGGATGGTTGGGATTGGGTGGTGGCGGTTGGGGGGTAAGTAGCTCCTCATACAATGGGGGGGTAGATGATAGAGGGGGTTAGGGTGAAGTGGGAGTTGGGGGTAAGTTGCTTCTCATACGATGTCGCTCTTCTCCCCTGCAGTCTGTAAGAGTTGTATAGTGAAGTGGATGGTTGGGATTGGGTGGTGGGCGGTTGGGGGGTAAGTAGCTCCTCATACAATGGGGGGTAGATGATAGAGGGGGTTAGGGTGAAGTGGGAGTTGGGGGTAAGTTGCTTCTCATACGATATCGCTCTTCTCCCCTGCAGTCTGTAAGAGTTGTATAGTGAAGTGGATGGTTGGGATTGGGTGGTGGCGGTTGGGAGGTAAGTAGCTTCACATACAATGGGGGGGGGTAGATGATGGAGGGGGTTAGGGTGAAGTGGATGGTGGGGATTGGGTGGTGGTGGTTGGGGGTAAGTAGCTCCTCATACAATGGGGGGGTAGATGATAGAGGGGGTTAGGGTGAAGTGGGAGTTGGGGGTAAGTTGCTTCTCATACGATGTCGCTCTTCTCCCCTGCAGTCTGTAAGAGTTGTATAGTGAAGTGGATGGAGGGGGCTGGGTGGTGGCGGTTGGGGGGTAAGTAGCTCCTCATACAATGCGGAGGGTAGATGATGGAGGGGGTTAGGGTGTAGTGGATGGTGGGGATTGGGTGGTGGTGGTGGTTGGGGTAAGTAGCTCCTCATACAATGGGGGGGGGGGTAGATGATGGAGGGGGTTGGGTGAAATGGGAGTTGGGGGTAAGTAGCTCCTCATACAATGGGGGGGTAGATGATAGAGGGGGTTAGGGTGAAATGGGAGTTGGGGGTAAGTAGCTCCTCATACAATGGGGGGGGGTAGATGATGGAGGGGGTTAGGGTGAAGTGGGAGTTGGGGGTAAGTTGCTTCTCATACGATGTCGCTCTTCTCCCCTGCAGTCTGTAAGAGTTGTATAGTGAAGTGGATGGTTGGGATTGGGTGTTGGCGGTTGGGGGGTAAGTAGCTCCTCATACAATGCGGAGGGTAGATGATGGAGGGGGTTAGGGTGAAATGGGAGTTGGGGGTAAGTAGCTCCTCATACAATGGGGGGGTAGATGATAGAGGGGGTTAGGGTGATGGATGACGGAGAGCGAAGTGGATGGAGGGGATTGGGTGGTGGCGGCTGGGGGGTAAGTAGCTCCTCATACAATGGGGGGGTAGATGATGGAGGGGGTTAGGGTGAAGTGGATGGAGGGGGTTCGGGGGTAAGTAGCTCCTCATACAATGGCGGGGGGGGGGGGGTAGATGATGGAGGGGGTTAGGGTGAAGTGGATGGTGGTGGTTGGGGGGTAAGTAGCTCCTCATACAATGGGGGGGTAGATGATGGAGGGGGTTAGGGTGAAGTGGATGGAGGGGGTTCGGGGGTAAGTAGCTCCTCATACAATGGGGGGGGGGTAGATGATGGAGGGGGTTAAGGTGAAGTGGATGGTGGTGGTTGGGGGGTAAGTAGCTCCTCATACAATTGGGGGGGTAGATGATAGCGGGGGTTAGGGTGAAGTGGGAGTTGGGGGTAAGTTGCTCCTCATACGATGTCGCTCTTCTCCCCTGCAGTCTGTAAGAGTTGTATAGTGAAGTATCTGCAGACCAGTAAGTATTGTCCTCTATGTAACATCAAGATCCACGAGACCCAACCGCTCCTCAACCTCAAGCTGGACCGCGTCATGCAAGACATTGTCTACAAGCTGGTGCCCCGCCTCCAAGAGAGTGAGTGTCCACTATGACTCCTCCCCTTCCCTGTCCTCTCCATACTGGTGGGATTGGATCTGATATATACAGTGGGGGGGGGGGGGGGGGGGTTATTTGATCGGCTGCTGATTTTGTGAGAAACGATCGTCTATAAGTTTATTGGTCGGTTTATTATAACAGTGAGAGAATAACAACAAAAATATCCATAAAAACACTTTTCATAAAAGTTATAAATTGATTTGCATTTTAATGAGTGAATAAGTATGTGAACCCTTCACAAAACATGACTTAGTAGTTGGTGAGAAACCCTTGTTGGTGATCACAGAGGTCAGACGTTTCTTGGAGTTGGCCTCCAGGTTTGCACACATCTCAGGAGGGATTTTGTCCTCCTCGCAGATCCTCTCCAAGTCATTGAGGTTTCCAGGATGACGTTTGGTGACTCCGAACCTTCAGCTCCCTCCACATATTTTCTGTAGGATTAAGGTCTGGAGACTGGCTAGGCCACTCCAGGACCTTAATGTGCTTCTAGAGCCCCTCCTTTGTTGCCTTGGCCGTGTGTTTTGGGTCATTGTCATGCTGGAAGACTCATCCATGACCCATCTTCAGTGCCCTGGCTGAGGGAAGGAGGTTCTCGCCCAAGATTTGATGGTACATGGCCCCGTCCATCAGTACTTTGATGTGGTGAAGTTGTCCTGTCCCTTGGAAGAACAACGCCCCCAAAGCATAATGTTTCCACCTCCATGTATGATGGTGGGGGATGGTGTTCTTGGGGTCATAGGACCTCCATGTATGATGGTGGGGGATGGTGTTCTTGGGGTCATAGGTCCTCCATGTATGATGGTGAGGGATGGTGTTCTTGGGGTCATAGGACCTCCATGTATGACGGTGGGGGGTGGTGTTCTTGGGGTCATAGGACCTCCATGTATGACGGTGGAGGATGGAGTTCTTTGGG